>OY292400.1:793341-906277 GCA_958496205.1 Idaea biselata | reverse complement strand
GCGAAAACCACGTAATAGATAACAATAGTAGAAAGGGCATAGCAATGTGTAAATGTCACAATGTGTTAGCAAACATGAAGCGACTGAGGTGAGGTCAGTACATCTGTACTGATGTAAGGCACACGCGCCACGCCCACATGCCCCTTCCTCTATTGTTATTTATTCCGTGGCGAAAACCGAAGAGAGATCTATAGTGCATAGGGAAGGGAATAGTTTTTTTTTTATTTTTTGATATGAATGCGCGGGAGTGGCCGGATGGTGGTTGAAGATTTCAACCACAATTCGTAGTTCGTAAGGGACATGCTGAGAGTCTCAAATGTCTACTCATGTCCCTGAAGCTTGGTAAAAAGGACACTAGGTTAAGAACGTGGCGACTGTTGCCATTTCCATACAAACTTAATACCAAAATAAATTATGAAAAATTTAGTTTTCTACCTTAATATCGATATATTCGGATTAAGATTTTACTTTAAAGGGTCCCCACCGCAAGGTTTTCCAAAATATTCATTCGAAATGAAATAAAACGGAGAAAATTTTTTTTCATTGAAAAATGTTTCTCCGTTTTATTTGAATGTAGAAAACTAAATTTTCATAATTTATTTTGGTATTAAGTTTTGTATGGAAATGTAACAGTCGCCACGTTCTAAACTCCGATTTTTACAAAGCTTTGCGAAAATTTTGTTCACAAAATAGATGACTTTCGTTAGTTACTACTCAATCATCACCGTAGACTTAGCATATCAGATACCTAGCTAGAGAAACTGACGCTTATTTACAAAACCCTCATCACCACCATCGCGCTAGCATCGCCACGCGGTTTCACCCGGATTAGTCCTGAACTGATCCTGTGGGAATATTGGGATAAAAAGTAGCATAATATGCTATTGCTCGCATTTTTTAAGATATAAATTAGTATAAGAACTTAGGATGCCAGGATTAATGAAAGAAACACAATAATTTAAATAAAGTAATTTAATTTCTAAATAAAAACTTAGAAAAACAATGAATATTTTATGCCGATTGAACTTCTTTGAAGTAAAATATGATAATAAATAGGTTAGTATGGTAACTATAACGAATATTAAGGTCCTTTTTGGAATGGTCATTATAATATATTAAATCAATAAAACTTGGCAAGACAGAGAATGTGTCGCCTTAAAATCAAATTAAACGTTATCATATCACATGGACATGGACATTAATTATACCTAATATTCTTTCCCCTGGGCTATGGAGCCCTGGGACTTGGGGCATGCGTGAAGCCGAAGTCAACACGTAGAGGCCTTTTACAATAAATAGCGTAATGGGAGATACCATAATGTACTCGTACCGTTCACATGTTGCCAATTGCAGTGTCATTGGCATTGTCATCAAAAGCACCGTGTGAAATTGCTTTTCTTATTTGTCTGCTTTGCAGATATATTGCATTGGATTACTGACTTCTAGTTCTGTAGTTGCCGAGTCAAGCCAATGGCTTCAAAACAATTCCTCTACAAATCGCAACACGTGAATTCATTAAAACCGGTTTGGTTTAGGACTATAGAGAAAACTAGAGGAATCTACTTGGGTTATTAATTACAACGGAATTTTAGTAGACTGGAGGATAATGGGGACTGAAGAATACCTAATTTTATTATGATAAGGTTACAATTTTAGCGTTACATCGTTTTTAAGCTCAGTGTATACATAGTTTGCCCTTAACAATTCAAAGATGTAATATCTTTAGAGATCAAAATACACGATGACACTTACACTGTACCTAAAACAGACCACATCTACAGCACCCGAATTTCTTTATATGTACTTTACTTGTAGGTGTGGGCTGTAAAGTAAAGGAAAAGGTAGTTAAAATGTAAGTGTCATCGTGTATTTTGAGTTTACAAGGTATATCCTTTGAGGTGAGCTATTGCCATTAGAGGGAAATATGGCAAAAAACCTGAACACTCTTCGCATAATTATGTGTGGAAAGTAGGTCGGCGCCTCTAGCGGACGCAACGCGAAGCTTACACTTCTTATATATTTTAATCTATGATACAATTTAATTATATAAAAGGTGCCCCGGTAATTTTGTTAAAATTCCTCTGTGGTTAAGCAATTTTCCCATAGATCATTTTTCCTCAACAAACCATCCTATTTCGACATTTTTTCATATTGAATAGCTATATAAAAAATCTAGACTATTCTAGTCAAATACTCCACACGATTCCCTCCAAATATAAAGTAAGAATAGGCGTTAACAATTTTATAATCTCCATCAAAAAACCGTACTAAGTAAACACAATAATTATTGCCTTTTCTTTTAAAATAGTCAATTTTACCATAAATACAGGTTTCAGGAACTAATACTATCCGTTGCTAAATTGATGCAATTTTGTGACACGACTGAGTCAAGATATCGAAAAAAAAAACCTGTTAAAAAAGTTTTAAAAGTAAAAAAATATACGAATCGAACACCTCCTTATTT
The DNA here is from genome assembly GCA_958496205.1 of Idaea biselata. Classification (NCBI taxonomy): domain Eukaryota; kingdom Metazoa; phylum Arthropoda; class Insecta; order Lepidoptera; family Geometridae; genus Idaea; species Idaea biselata. The sequence continues at coordinate 903,813 of OY292400.1, read as the reverse complement.
TAAGTCTGTTAAAAATGAATGCAAAAACTAGTGTACAATATAAATATCTTATCTAAATTATGTAAAGTAAATTAACCTGTCGCATCACAGAACACATCATATTGCCTTATTATTATCAAAATCAATATTTAACTATCAATCAGTTACGAATCAGTACCTTAAGTGCGAATTTTAACTTCAACTTCATACAAACTTTTCATTTTCACAAATGGTTTGCATAAACTTACACTACGGGTACAGATTTTTCGACGAAACGTTGCGCAAACGAGGGACTTGTTGGCGTAATAAATAATACAGATGTGAACACTAACACTCTTATTTATAGTCAATTCTAAGTAATTACTTGTCTAATGTGTCTGTCACATTCTCGTTGACGGTAAAAATCACTTATAAAAGCGAGACAGGGAATTACTTAGACAAAGTAATCACTTAGATTCGTCTTTAGATACGGGTGTAAGTAAGTTTTTTAGCCAGTGTCAAGTATTTTAAATTTGCAAGTATTTGCATATACAAAAACAGTCAAGTCGTCGATGTCTGTCTGTCAAATCGAGAGAGCCATTGTAAATAGCGACCAAAAACTGGACAAAGTATGAAACCAGTCATTTAAGTCCCTCGCGTCCTCAACTAACGACTACCGTATACAGTAATAGTGCGGCTACATGAGGTCGACGCGCGGCTCGTGCTGCGGCCACTCGTACACCGGCGGGATGGCTGCCCCGTACCGCGTGTCGTACATCTGCGCTCGGATGAAGGCCTCCGTATCCGCCGGCTGCGGGAACACACTCGCCTTGCCTGTGTGTATACATTTTATTATTAACCTTTAACGTCACGCGTGGGGTCTAAGCAGACGTCACGCGTGGGGTCTAAGCAGACCCCACGCGCTGTTTTTTATCGGTATTTTTTGAAATTGACTAGTTACGATCTCGCGTTTTCGGCTAATCTCAGTGCGACCCGAGGCCTTTCGACGAGTGGAAGTTCGGCGCTCTCCTGCTAAGGTAAGTTACATTTTTGCTTACATGGGGATACCTGCAGACCCCACCCGTGATTTAACGTAGTTACTTTTTTCACTTTGATTATGTTTTTATTTGTTTCTTTTTTAGAATTGGCGTTGTATAAATGGAAAAATGAGGCGCTAACTAACTAAAAATCAAATTGCACAAATTATATACGATGTTAGAGACTCTGAAAGCGAAGGCATATGAGACACGCCTCAAGAGAACAATAATGTGCAAGTTGATCGTCAAAGAGCAGCCTTTGCCTAGTTCAGATGAAAAAAATGCCCCAAAAATGAAGTGAAGATGCTATTATTGTTCTAGATCCAAGGATAAGGAGTCTTGCAAGAAAACTATTTGCAAGCCTCATTCAGTAGCCATTACTTATTGTTACCATGCCTACCCAGAGAATAATTTTTAGGGTAGTATATTTCAAGAATTGTCATTTTTTTTTCTTTTATGTTTATTGTAAATTTTTCTTATAATTACTTGTTTTTAATTCTTATTTTATTAGAAAAAAATAGTAAGATAGTCAGAAGTGGACTCTTTTGTTAAATTTTAGTACATTAAACATGTGCATTAAAAATTCTATGTAGGAGATTGTGACTTTGATAAAAATGTTCCCTACTGTCTAAAGACTGATTGTTTTATGATTAATAAATGCTTTTCATACATATTATAATGTCTTTTCTTATAATCTAAAACGGCTTCTAAAAATTATTAACAAATTTGAATATATATGTAAATTTATATTGGGGATACTTCTGGACCCCACGCGTGACGGAACGTTATCCGAAACAACGCGTGTACTTAAAGGTTAACACTCTTGCTTCTGTAGGACTTAAGCTAGAAACATACTTAAGCATCAAAAGCGTTATATAAAGTGTGTCAAACTCAAAGGATTTCATAGAAATTCATAGCGCATAAAGTGTGCGTCGAGGAAGTATTTTTCTAGCCTTATCTACACTTATGTTAGAAGTATGTAAGGTTTTACGCCCTCTGAGGGGCGTCGGGCAAAAGTGCGACTACAATGCAGAAGGTTGTGAATTTGTTTCTAGTAAATTTGTCTGGTATGATCGATCACTCACCGAGCCTGTAGGCCCTGGGACACGCTGCGAAATCCTGGGGACATTGTACTCACCGAGCCCGTAGAGCCTGGGACACGATCTCTAGGGACATAACACTCACCGAGTCTATAGGCCCTGGGACACGATATCTGCGAGATCCTGGACACATGACACTCACCAAGCTTGTAGGCCTCGTCGACGATCTTCTTGGCGATCTTGACGGAGCAGTCCTGGATCTGTTCCAGCGGCGGGTACAGGCTGCCGTGGTCGAGGTCTCGTTGGGACACTATCTCAGCGAGGGCCTGGGGGAGGAGTAGCTTTTAGACCATCATCATCATCATTGGCCTGTACAAATCAGACCCGAACCAGAGGAATTTGGAAAAATCCTATCTTGGTGGATGACAAAGAACACAATCTCCAAATTCCATGTCCCTAGGACCAGAGGGTTGGGATCTGCGCTGATATACTACGAGTATAAGTAGTTCAAATAGTCACGATTTTGAATATTTTTGGTGTAGACGATTTAAGTAGCGTTAGCTTACACTACAGCTTGAGTGAAGTTTACACTTAGAGAGTGACAGCCACAATCACAGTAATTCTCACACAAAAGACCCATAGGATGTTTATAGTTTGCGAAGCTTTTAGATAAATAAATATTGTCAGCGCTGCAGCGGTTTTTCTATTTATTTCGCGTAAAAGAAACCTCGAATATGTTTGAGACAACACCTCTAGTACTAGTACCACTAAAATGAAACTATACAAGAACGCTGGAATGGCTATAACATACAAAATGACATTAGATATTTGTGCCGATTGTGATGGTGACCGTCTCCGGAACTATTAGTTCCATGGACGGTCACTTTCAATAGAAAACGCGCGATAACAGCGCAACATGGCGCAAATCAAATCGGTAGAAAATTCAGTGCGAGGCCTCCTGTCCATAAAATTCAGGTCAGTGACTAGTACAGTCAGATTACCAATTAAGTATACAGCATGCAACATTATTATGCGTGCTGTATACTTAATTGGTAATCTGACTGTACATCATTATAATTATCTCTGATCATAAAGGATATTCAGAATAACGCTAAGTCCCTCACCTCAGCAGCGAGCAGCATGAAGTCATCCGTGATGTCAATGATGCCGGCGCAGATGATCCCGAGCGCGAGCCCCGGGAAGATGTAGGAGTTGTTCCCCTGCCCGGGGCGGAGCACCCGCCCGTCCTTCGTGCGGTAGTCCGGGAAGGGGGAGCCCGACGCGAAGATGGCGCGGTCCTGAAGCACGCAAGCGTTATCTCTCGTTTGTTCAAGGTTGGCTACTAAGGTTTGAGTTGCCAGGAAGAGATCGCTTTTAGAGATAAGGCCGTCCATTGTACCTTTACTATAATTAGCTGTCAGCTTTTTGTTTACGTTTTTTTGTAAAATTTGGTACCTACCTACAATAAAATGGATATCTAATATAATTCATGCAATCATCTTAATTATCATGGCGATGGTGGACAGTTATGCCCGGTCCTGTATCACGCAAGCGTAATGTTTCGTTAATTGTTTTAACCATCTCATTATTGATGTGAAACATCTGTAGGCGAGGGTAAACCTGATTTTTGGCGTGGCGATACAGGCCGTGGCGACGCATTACCGCGCTATATGATGGAATATATGTTTTAAATTAGTCCAGTGGAAGGAGGCTCACCGAGCACACAGAGCAGGAGGCGTGAGTTTCCACCTGAAACGGCGGCAACTTACATCAGTATTGGAGTACGCCTCCTCCGCGGTGCACTCCGCCTTGCTGGTGGGGTTGGAGAGCGCGAAGATGACGGGACGCTCGTTGAACTGCCCCATCTTGCGCAGGATGTCCGCCGTGAACGCGCCGCCGATCGCCGCCGCGCCTGCACAACGGTAGACACGGTTAGATACCTACACGTCATTTATAAACGATGATTAACAGCTGCATAACCTATGTTCCGTTTGTCTTTTACTGTCACGCGACGTTTCAAATTTGACAAAGACAAACATTTACATAACTTATCATCTGTGCATCGTTTATAAGTAAAGGGGTATATGTAGTAAATGTTCATTAGCCTGGCCTCTTGGGTGACAATGATATTGAAACGTCACAGTTACTCTGAGGCGCACTTTCCTCCTTGTCTCAGCGCTGTCTTTAGATACACTATCGTCATACAGATGGCGCTAGTAGTACAACCTGAATCGCGCAATAGAATTTTATCCGAACTTAAAAGACGACAGCGACTAATTGTAGCACATATAAAAAAACGGGCAAAAAATAAACAGTTCGAGCCGATCTCCCTGAATGGCTGCACAGCCCTACAAATCGGGACGAATCCACTTTTAAGAGTACCAGTTGCAGTTGCAATGCTAACGCTATACTAAAATTTGTTTTTACCAAAAACAGCTAATACTGTTGCTAAAACAATTTACAAATCTTCTACGGTTTCGGTTCTCATACTGTCTCAGTAAAAAAACCCATTTGATAACTTACCAATAAGTACAGTAGGTTTGACAATATCGACGACCTCGGCCAAAGTTCGCACCGGCTCGTGTTCCTTGGCGAATCTCTCCTTGTGAACGTTGAGGCCACCCTCGGGCCTGTTCTTCACGATCAGGCCCTTCGAGTCAACCATCCAGATCCTGGCCCTGGCGTCGGCTTCCGGCAAACCTTCCGCCTTCATTGCCATCACACAGAGCTCCGCTATACCGAGGGATGCCTGGAACAGTTCAATGTTCATTACACCTGATGGGAGGCGAATATGAGGGCGAAGATGTAGTATGCTTGCCTACAAGATTCACTCTTATACTTTAAAGTTTTTGTGGAACAGCGATGAGACGGTCAGTGTTTGCAAATAAATGCCTTCAAAAGAGATTTTAAGTAGATAAATGGTAAAGGAATCACAAATAATGAGTGATTATCTGATTCCTGTTCTATTTACTGTGAAATCTACAAAAGAAGTGACCAAAACCTTTGTTCATGCACAAATCTTGATGGAACTAGAAAATATCATGCTGGTACCTACATAATATTATTATTTGTGTGGTATCTAATCAACATGATTATTTTAGAATCAGGATATTGGTATTCTGTTGGTTCAGATTGAAGGGGAATGATCCTCATAACCTTCAAGATAGGTTCAAGAATGGTCATTGGACATACCTCGCCTGCTCCCTGGAATACGATGGTATTCTGCGAGACCTTGTTCCCTGTGAGTCGCAATGAGGCGAGGAGACCAGCCACGGCGACTGATGCCGTACCCTGGATGTCGTCGTTGAACGTGCAGTACCTGGGGGGAGGAACTCCGGGTTAGACTATAAGCTTACGTTAGGAGAGGCAACTCTGGCGGAGATTGCACAAGGCATAAAGAACTCTTAGATTAAGTTGTACCTAAACCATCACTGGCATTGGAAAAACATCGATCCGCATCACCACATGACATATCACCAAAAATCACCCTTACTAACTGACTGATAGCCTTGTTGGGAATTTTGCACAGGGATGCCTTAGTTTGAGAAAATGTTGTTGCAAAATTAGAAAAAGGGTTTCGTTTATTTAAAAAAGGTAAATGTTGGTACCATAAATACTTAGGTCAAAAACAGAATAAGAGCGATTGTACGAGTATATAAAACAGCGTAGAAATTCTTATGCATTAAATTCTTTAATTAATCAAGTTTCTTTGTACTTTGAAGTTTGGCAAAACCCCCTTTCAAATCCACAAAAACAATTACCACTCACTACCCCCTATACTTCTCCAAGAGACTGAACGCCTTGACGTTCCCAAAGTCCTCGAACTATATGAGACAGTTCTTCCTCAACATCCTTAACATCGCCTGCACTCAATAATTTATGGAGAAAAATAGTCTTAAACCCAAAACAATACTCACTTCCCCCTATACTTCTCCAAGAGCCTGAACGCGTTGGCATTCCCAAAGTCCTCGAACTGTATGAGACAGTTCTGTCCGAACCGGCGGACTACCGCCTGCATGAACTCGTCGATGAACTCGTCGTACTCCGAGCCTCGCACGCGCTTCTCGCGGAGACCGATGTACAGCGGGTCTTCCAGCATTGTCTGGTTGTTTGTACCCACATCTGAGGAAATAAACACATATTGCAGGACACCCATTCATTCATCCAAGCCAAGTAATAACCGCGCCAAGCGTTGACCATTCAAGATCGGTAGGTGCAGCTAGGCCAATGAGATCCTCATCAATAATAAAGTGATAGCTAAAAGTAACGTCACAAAGGAAATTTGTTTAAGGACATCTATAGGTAAAGTTATTGGCCGTAATTCAAAAAGTAGTTACCTAGTGTGATGGGGAGACACTGGTGAGGCTTGATGCCAGCTAGAGCGGTATACAGCGCCAGCTTCCCTACAGGGATGCCCATCCCGCAGGCGCCCAGGTCTCCCAAGCCCAGGATCCGCTCTCCATCTGTCACCACGATGGCTCGGACGTCGCTTTCAGGCCTACAATCGATAAATCAGGTTAAAATGCTGGGAAAAGTAAGCTAGAATAGTGTTACTGAAACTTAATCGGGGAATTATCAATGCAAACTTGGCCAAAACTGCTTAAACTAATCTTGTAAAATGGTTTTGTTTACCAGTAGGTATCTATTTAAAAATGCTTTCATATGATTACAGAGATAACTAACATTACGTTATTCGCCTTTTCTATGGTTTTCGCGATGTTTATTTGAAATAAAACTCATTTTATGGGTTTTTAAACGCGTTGCTATAATTTTAACAAGCATATTTTAAAGTCCTACGTTTCAAGGTCTTTTCAGATCTCTTTCTCCTGAGTGGATAACATTATTATATGTCCTACGACAAAAATAAGTCTAAAATTTGAAAACTATACCTCACAAAATCGTAAGCGACGAATACTAAGATTTACTTAGCTCACCTAGAAGATATCTGTTTTCGACTTGAAGACAAGATGTGAAAAAGATACCCTGTTTTACCCTGTTTCAGATGTGGTGTGTGTGTGTGTGTGTGTTAAAGATGTGCACAGCTTAAGTCCAACCAATCTTCGTCCTAAAATTCCCTAAAACTGAATACTAATCCGATAACCAAATAAGCCTGCAATGCAAAGTACTCACCAATTCTTCAATATATCGTAGACGTGTCCCTTATCATGTATGGTGATGAACAGTCCTCTGGGGCGGCGGTAGACCAGCCCGAACTTCTGGCAGGCGAGGCCGACCGTGGGGGTGTACACGATGGGCATCAGATCTGCCACGTTCTCTCCTAGGAAGCGGTAGAACAGGTGCTCGTTGCGGTCCTGGGGGTAATGGAGGAATGTTGGGGTCATTTTTCTTTTCCATCGAAGAAAAATATATTTTCTTTATGTACTATAGGCGACATTATCGCTACAAGCAATTACTTCCAGGCAACCGTAGGATGGAGAAGAACTGTTTAGCCGTTTTTAAGCTAGAAAACACTATAATATAGGCCACTTGGAATACACGATTTTTGTGTATAGAAGGTACCTTACCTACCTAGTACCTAGTTTATCCAGAAACTACATAATAATGTGACACTGTGCTGTATAAAACAAGCACTTTGCCAAAGTTACAATAGGTACCTAGTTAGAACCTATCTAGGTTCTAACTTAACTGCAACGTTTAACTAGGTAGTTTGCCTAAACTTCAACTACACAGTACACATACACATAACTATACGAATAACGTACCTAGAAGGTTCCCATATATTTTAATGTAATAAATAACAACAATATATTTTACTTACAAAGTAAGAAACAGTGAAGCGTATTTCCTCCGAGCGCGGCCTTAATGCGGGCGTGTCGGTCCCGGAGCCCCGGGCTTTGTTTATACCCACATTAATGTCTACACTAAGAGACCAATTATATCTCTTATTCAATTTAAGACCTTTAGTAATTTGGGATAGAATCTGTCTCAAGTTATTGTTAAAGCTTGACACTTAAGTTTAGAAGATGACTTAGAAATTACCTAGATACATACACTAGGTAAATTTATGTTTTGTTTGTGGGATCGTTAAATATAGTAAAAATGCCGTGCTGTATTTAGTTTAAGTTTCAAAAGACCTTTTTTTTTAATAGTACCTATTTAACAAAAGTAGGTAAGAATACAAGTTTTATACCACGACACACAACATCGTTCTTATTAGGTAAGTTAGGTATATCATTCATTACTATAATTTGACTGACAGACATATGTATTACTGACTGATATATTTAGACACAGTTAGCTAACAACTTAATTAATTATCGAGCTATTTTGAGCTATAACTTGATTAAAATATTTTACCTCCTAAAGTTGTAATTATTTCATACGTCATTTAATGTAGTTAAAAAATGTACTTACAAGCAAGCTCATGAGGTAGATGTACTTGTTGAGCGGATGCTCGTATCTCTCGAGGGAGATCTTGCAGAGCTGCACCTGCTCCTCCTGGGTCTTGATCCTGGGGGGCAGCAGGCCATGGATGCCGAGCGTCTGACGCTCCTCGAGCGTGAACGCTAGACCCTGGGGGCAAGAGATAACGGAGGGTTAAACAGGGTATTCAACAACTGCGTGAAAGATGAATTGGATCTCCACTGCCGTCTATTTTCTAGTTTATCTATTGATACGTTTCTTGGGCGTGAGAAAAGCAGACTCGCCCACACTCACTCGCTGGACACCTGACTTATGATAAGCGATTAAGCTTGTGTTATGGTGACTAGAAAACGGATACACAATGCTTAAATTTTATCTTTGTAAATAAAATTTAAACATACGGAAACACCAGGACCAGAAACAGAACCTGTACATTTATAATCTTTGAGGCAGATTTGATTCATATTTTTCTTTAAAGGTAGTTTTAGATTGATCGAGTTGGGCCAAATCGAGTCAAACATCAAGGAAGTCGTTTGCAAATGGTCTGCCTGCGGTCAACCAATACCTACCTACTACCACCGAGTTATAATCCTACAGAGAAACAGCTTCATACAAGCCCTCGGCGTAGGTACCTCACTACACGCGCAGCTATGAGTGCGTGACCTCTCACCGACAGTGTACCGACGGGTTCACGTACGTGACCCGAGCAGGCGCTTAGGGCGGCTTCGGCAAACACGAGTGGAAAGAGGTGAGATGAGTAGTCATGCACACATAGCTGCGCATGTAGTGGAGTTCCTACCACCGCGGGCTTGTATGAAGCTGTTACTCTGTAGGATTAATACTCGGTGCTACCACCCAAACCCACGCAATTCGTTCTCTAGAATGCTGTATAGTTGATAATAGTAGGTAGGTGGTTACCGCTCTGTGAAATGCAAGTTATGTGAAATACACTAGTTGTTAATCAATATATTTTATTATCACAAATTTGCAGCTGTTGCGCTGTGTCGCTCAAATTGAATTGATAACGCATTCGGCCTATTTAGATTTGCAAATGTAGTTTTGTTATGTCTTGGTTCGGGAAATTTTAAGCAAATACCTACTATAAAAAGGCATTCATGCCTTTTTCTCTCTTCTTCTTTCTTTCCGTCTAAGATGAAATATCAGATCAGATATAGATTAGCACAAAAAAATATGTTTTCTACATAGTTATCTTTACCCTGAGAGAGATTTCTAGAGATCTCAAAACGTTGGGCATTAATAAAATTCCTAATAAATATAAACGCATAATATAATATAAACACATTTGTTCAGAAATAAGAATTTCTAGCTAAACTTTCTGCTTTCATACTTTATATTTAATTTTTCTAGCAATATAAACTCGAGAAAAATTGCTTTCTTGCCCCGAGCAAACGTAACAGGAAAGCTGTTTCGAAAAGGAAAATACTGCTAATAAGATCGCGGGAACTATTTGCAGTTAAGTTTTGTGTTTTTATATCTCTTGTTGTTTAAATTGGGACTCACATGTGACCCACTTATCCAGCTAACAAATTGCTTGATCTCCTTTGAGATAGAGGGTGAATGGATAGGATAGGGAACGTACGTCTGTCTGCGTCAGAAGGTGGATTATGTGGCAGGTTTCGATTTCTTTTATGGAATCACTAGCTCTGCCCCTTAGGTTTATCCGCTTAGATCCGCAAAAAAAGTGTCAATACAAGTTATAAACTACCTTTGTGCCAAATATCAGCCAAATTCGTTCAGCCGTTTTTGGGAGATTGACAGATATATATACACCTAAACTTTCGCAAATATACTATATTAGTGAACCCATTTTTTAGACAAATGAAATAGGTACCTCTGTTTTATTTATTTACATATTTTGTTCGTTGTACAAGTTTCAAACACAGTATAAATAGGTAGGTACGAATAAGTACCGCATGTTTGAGAAGGAAGTCGCTCTACTGTGCTACATCGGTCAGCTGCTGTGACGTAACCGAGGTGACCGACACTCTGCGGCCTTGTGACATTGCACAGCAAATAGCACTCTCTCTACAGGAGAATGGAGTTGAAAATGGCTTGAAACGTTACATTCGTATAACGCGCTTAACTACAACGCATGATGTGTTACTATATCGTTGCAAACTCTGTGTGAATTCTAATAGTGTGAATAGAAAATATAAAATTAAATTATGATAAAATTATACTTTAAGAATTCCGCCAAATGATTACCTACACTTATATAGCACTAACTAGGGTCACGGAACAACTTAGTCTAGTTGTCGACTCGGGCCCTTAGATTGCGCTCGCGCTGTGTGTAACGTCGTGCAATATTTATTTATTACCTACCCTACTACTACAACTACCCTACCCTACTAATACGACTTTCTAATAGGTATCTATCTCCTTTTAACACATTCAGAAAAAGTGTGTAATAAACTTAACCGTTTTTCTTATGCGTTATTTAACCTATCTAAAATAGCAAATATTTCCACTGTTTTGACAGCATATCACGCCTATGTAACTTCCACTCTTAGATACGGTGTCATCTTTTGGGGGAATTGCTCCGAAAGAGAAGCAATATTCAAAGCGCAGAAAAAATGCCTAAGAGCCGTTTGTAAACTACAGAGAACGGATTCTTGCAAACCGTTTTTCCAACAGCATAAAATATTAAGTTTTCCTTGCGTTTATATATACGAGATGATTATGTTTGTGAGAGCCAATGTCCAAGAATTTAAACACCTGAGCCGTTCTAGATCTCAACATTTAATCTGGATGCCGAGACATCAGAGTGCTCTTTTTGGAAAAAGTGTTATGGGTATGGCACCATTATTATATAATAAGCTTCCAAAAGAATTGTTGATTTTGGAGAATGAAAAAATGTTTAAAAGTAAAGTAACAGATCTATTGGTTGGGAAGTGTTACTATAAAATAGATGAATACCTGAACGATAAGTGCCAGACCAGCTAGGCAACTGTAATTTTTTCTACTGCTGAATAATTATTGTGTAAGATTTTAATAGAAATTTATTGATGTTTTTATATTTTTGCCACTGTACCTACTAATGTTCTCTAATTTTGTTGAAATGATGACTTAAATATTACTTAGCTCCTAGATATTACTCATTAGACATTATATTGAATATACCTACTTATAACTTAACTGTGCATGCCTCAGGGGTAGAATATGGAGACTCCAAAACGTAACTTTAAGATCTTTGTAACCTATATTCTGTACAATGAAATAAATGAAATGAAATGAAATTTATCCGTATATTTTTAATCAATAACATGATAAAAAAAGAATTAGCGAAATCGGTTCAGTCAGTTGCTTTCGAGATTTGCGCTTAGCAACACATTAAGCGTTCATTTGTATCTACATCTACACTATCTACATCTACACTAATATTATAATAAAGAGGAAAGATATGTATTTGTGTGTGTGTCTGTTTGTTATGAATAAACTCAAAAACAACGGGACCGATTTCAAAAATTGTTTCACCATTAGAAAGCTACATTCACCCTGAGTAACATAGGCTACTTTTGATCCCGATATTACCATGGACTTACGCGGGTGAAACCGCAGCACGCAGCTAGATAATGGATAATTATAGATAATGGTGGTATTGAATCATAATACATGTTTACCAACTAAAATCCACCGAAAGCATCAGCTAGGTACCCAATTATTAGCGGTCCAGCGCAACTACACAAACTTACTCAAACAACAGTACAGCAAAACCTAACTCTATTAAATGTTGGAAGTTCCCAAACACAATGTTACTGCCAAAATAAACAACAAATTACCTGCATTGTAGGTAAAATTTGTAGAAAGGTAGAATCTGTGGAAAGTTTTTGGGTATAGAGTTGTTGCTAACAAACGTAATTTTCCTGTTTAAGGGGACAGTCGACTACTCTTTTCTCTTTACAAACTTTACATACGTAGACGACCGTTTCCTCCCTGGATAAAGATATTAGAAAAAATATGTTAATGCCATAAGTCCTATATCAGCTATGACCATTCCCCAACGTTTTGATTTATTTCATTTACTGATTTTTCTGAATTTTATTTCTATTCTAATTAGAAAATTAAAAAAACGTAGAGGCATAGTCATGGCAGATATATGGTTTATGGCATAATCATAAACATCTAATGTCTTTATCCAGGGAGGAAACAGTCGACTACGTTTGTATGGAGAAAGAGTAGGTAGACTTCTTAACTTAGGGGTCGAATTTCGAAAAACCCTTTATTAGTGGATGCCTACAGCTACACATCCATCACAAAGAACTCACTTCAAATTACACGTCTCTACGACCAGCGGTTTATCTTTCTTGTATATAAAATTTCCATGTCACAATGTTAGTTACCATACTCCTCCGAAACGGCTTTACCGATTTTTACCAAATATTATATGCGTATTCAGTAGGTCTGAGAATCGGCTACTATCTATAATTTATAAGGCAAAACAACGTTTGCCGGGTCAGCTAGTATGTATAAAGAAAAGTATAATCTTTGAACCATTGATAGTAAAATAAGCCCTTACTCTAGAGTCAAGAGAAGCCAAACACTCCGGGATCGGATAGAGTTCCCTCCGGGGGGTGAGCTGCCACCACTGCCGCTCCATTTTCCACGTTCACACCATCACAATACACAGTGTCATTTGAATATATCACTTTAAACACTTCACTTGATTTTGCTGTTTTTAATACTTCAAAAAATAGTTCAGTATCTTATTTTCTTTTACTACGACTTTTCAACCTTTTCTACAACGAGATTATAGTGCATTTACAGCATGAACAAAAAACTCAGACGTGGCCAAAATGTTGAGTTAAAAAAATGTGCTTAATAAATTTAACTAATATCGTAACAAATGCGAAAGTATAATAACTCGTAAGACTGATACGTTTTTACGCCTAACCCGCTAAACCGATTTTGATAAATTTTGGCCGTATAGAGATAGATGGGACCTTGGAGAAGGACATGTGAGTGAAATATATTATTTATTTTTAAATTTGGTAATGTCTAATATTGCTTTCAATTAGCATTAATTAGATTTAGATTCTAATTATTGTAATATTAAGTATTAATCGCATTACTAAGAGGTGCGGAATTTAAGAAACCACTTGACCGATTCGGAGTACTAAAACGACGCACATAACTATACATAATTAAATTTTGGAACACACACCCACAGCTCATTGTACATTATTTATAATAAAGTGTACGGGTAAAACCGTGAAACAGTGTACTAATGTAAACGATATTTTTATTCAAACCCCCAATCTTCAGACCTTAATTAAAATGTCGGCATAAAAAATCCCACGTAATTACTCTGCTTTGAACACTTAAAACTTTTAATAAAGAAACATTCAGCTAATAGCTTTGAAAACCCGATATAAAACACTGCCACGACTCGATTTCAAGCTTTACTGGTCAAAGCTATCGCTAGCCAGAAACTAAGCGAACGAAGGTTGTTATTAGAAATTTATTGAAAATTGCCACTGGTGCAATAGATCGATAAAATGTCACATGCTTCGCTACGGCTTTCGTTTACTGTATCCTACTAATAATTTACTAATAATATTGAAGTGAAAAAACGTATGTCACTTTATTACTCTTTCACTTAAAAACCGCTTAATCGATTGCGACAAAACTCGGTATGTAGATAGCTGAAGACCTGGATTAACAAAAAGGCTACTATTTATCCCCTTATTCCCACGGGATCGGTACTTACGCGGGTTTAACCGCAGGGCGATGCTTCCTTTTCATAATACTTGAGTAAGTATTTAAGTTTTATCTGCGTAAGTCGCGATCTCGTGGGAATATTGGGATAAATAAAATGTTCTAGGTTACTCTTAACCATTCAACGTAGTGCCATACTAAATTTCATCAACTTCGGTTGCGTAGGTCTTTGAAAGCAAAGACTTTTCATTATAAAATTAAATGAAAACAAAACTAAAAAATTATAATATTATTAGATTAACACCTACAGAAATTATTTAATTATAATTCAGTTTAGACATTGGCTTAGATAAACAGCTTAAAAAAAGTTTAGCTGCAAGTGCACAAGCAGCAAATAACACCTTGACCTAGTCAATAAACTTGACAATGACTAAATAATATCACAAACATTATAATAAAATGCAAATTGAGTACGTTACTTAGACAACACATGCGCCGTGAGATAGTTTCACCGTAATTTTATTGTAACCTACAAACATTACCTCTTGGCTAGATGATTTCATATCAGACTAACGTGAGTTGTTCACCTTACAAACGTTACACCTGAGGGCATTTATAAATGAGTACCCCAATTAGCCATCAATCTCAATATAAGACGTAATTGAAATATCGTAAAACATGGCAACGATAAGCCAATTAAACATTTTTCTGAGGTTTTCGTGTGTGAACTGCAAAAAATACCTTTCAGCAGGTTTGTGAAATATAGCTTAGCTTCTTTTTTTATATAACGTTATGTAACCTATGATACAATAGGAATTCATATGTTTAATACCCTAATAAAGATTTTAGTAGTAATTGTAAAATTATATTCTGGTGTCTCCGATCATCACATCTCGATTTAATTTTCTAGTTGGATCATTTTATTTCTATAAAACCTTTTTTTTTTATTAACTTTGGTTAGCTAGAAATTTGGCATATTTTTATTACCGTTGAAATGGTGAGCAGTTTTGGCGTCAAGGTTATAATGTGATTAAGTACTTTACCGACGACTATGTGAACCTCTGTATCAACTCTATGAAAGCGAATAAAACCTTTGTTACATAAAAAAGGTATATCTCCTTAGAAATGGAGGGTTAAAAGAGGGTGGCAGTAAATAACACACTTCAAAAGAAGTTTCGAGGTCAATTTTCACACTTTACCATTTATTTAACTAGGGAATTTAGAGTTTTATGATGATATTTCACTGGAGCTAATTTAATTACATCTTTTCAGGCTTTTCAAATAGGTAAAGCTTTAATAACAATCATAAAATAGTGAATAAACATTTCGTAGCACAAAGAAACAAGAATATATACCTAGGTGGAACAAATCGGCTTTGGGTTTTAGATGTCCTTATTTAGAAGTAACAATATATCGTTTGTCTTTTACTGGCATATGACGTTCCAAAGTTGATAGACAGAGACAAATATTACATAACTTAGTCATATGTTAATCAGCGTTTATAAGTAAGGGGGTAAAAGTATAATATATGTTATCAGTCGGTTGCTTTTTTGCAAAGTTAAACCGCGCTTTAGTCACATGAATAATGCATTCATAATTAGCAATGACACTGACACGTTATGGGCCATAATTCACACGTGTTCTAATAGTAATTTGTAATAGTAGACCAGTAGGTGTAAAGTGTTCTACTTAGCGGACACAGACCTTCACCTTGACTTATAGAAAGCTGTTCTTTACGATAGATTAAGATAAATTGATCTGATGATTAAAGTATCTTAGAACTTGTAAATGTGTACTCAGGCTGAAAACTAATTTAAAATGCTTTGAAGTATCAGTAGTGATTTAATAATCTTTATGTTTGATAATCGGGAGAAAGGTTATTTTTGTGTTTAATATAAGCTTAAATCAAAAATAACTTCATATAATGAAATATGAAAAAATACAAGTCCAACAAGCAACGCCTTATTTTCGTAAAAATTGACAACTAAAATACTTTAAACTTAATTAATAAAGTTTCCATTTACAACACTTTCGTGCATAAATTAAGATAGCTTAATTAACAAATCAAATAATCCCTTGCGAGACTGAATAATTTTAAAGTCAAACTAAGGTAAAATTATTGACTTCAATTTAATATTCATTGCTTTGAAAATTAATGGTAGGTAGTAGGTAGGTACTTATTACATTTATTTATTCTCTACTAACTGCGCTCGCGGTTTCACCCGAGTGAATCCCGATTCCGCCAGATTATGGAGATCAAAAGTATTCTATGTTACGCTCCATTACTTAAACTATTCATATGCAAATTTTCATCGAAATCGGTCGAACCTTTTGACCGTGAAGAGGTACCGATTCGTAAAACTGTTTTTTCTGCTGATTTGAACACATATCACAATTAACTTATCTATAACTATAACTCTGTGATATAACTAATAATAACTTAGCGGTATAACTAATCTTATATCATCCTACTAATATTATAAATGTGAAAGTTCGTGTGTGTAAGTAAGTATAAACGAGTATGTTTGTTACTTCTTCACGCATAAACTTCTGAAACGATCGCAATCAAACTTTGCATGCATAATTTATAAATGATCTACTCTTCTTAAAGATATACTAATTAAAGTGAAGTAATGGAACCACGTTTCAGGGGTTTTCTTGAAAATCTGAAGCTTTCAACATGATATAGGCAATTAGTTGAGTCACAGGTATACATAGAAAGGTATAGGCAAGGTAATTAATTCCTGCTCCGTACCTAAATCATTTTATAGCCTCTCAAACCTTCCTGGTTCAATTGCGCAGATCAGAGTTCGTATAAATTTACGTAAATTTATACCCTGGTATCTCAAGTCTCTAAATTAGATGGTCCCTGGAAGTTATATTTAATATCGTATCTCTATATATTCACAAGTATTAGTAGTTTTTAGCCAGTTAATTTGTCCCACTAATAGGGCCTCCTCTTTGAGGGATTAGGCAGTAATACGCCGTGGGAGCCTACTCAGGATTGACAAATGTCCCATGCCTTTGGATCAAGTTCTAAGACTTGTCAATTTCCTCACAATGTTTTCCTTCACCGTAAGAGCAAAGTTATCAGTTTTGATTATGATATTATGATAGGCGCGGTTATGACTGGAACCCACGATCTACGAAACGTAAGCCGAGATATCTACCACTAGACCAACACCGCTCACAAAGCATTAGTGATCGTTATAAATAGAGGATTTAATTGGCCACGGCTAATGGCTAATAATATGATCTGACCTAGATCAGGACCAGAACAAAGTGAATGCTAAAACTTCCTAGATTTATCGAGATCAAGGTACAAGCTAGCCATTGTTGACATGTAGGCGATACATGTATCAAGTAGGTAACCTCTATTAAGGTTAAATCATTAATTGGTCATCATAAAAACAAGTTTAGAGAAATATATAGGTACATTGTAGTACAGGATGTTAATTGAAGTGGAACATATATTATTAAATAACGGGGATATTTACTATGTTCAAATTTGTTTTTTTTACGAACCTCGATCGACACTCAATCACTCGAATCGAATATCGAGCTCCGTAATTTTTTTTTAAATTAAAACATGGTACATATTTAATACCAAACTACTTACCAATAAATGATTCTTATTCTTATTATGGTAAATACCCCCGTCAAAGTGGAACGACATAGGGTTAGGCCAAGTAAAAACCCTTTGAAATAGAAAAAAAAATGATTAAAATTATCCTGTTCTATTAACACATTCTCCAACTAAATAGCGTTAGAATACAATCTACTTTTATAACGAAGTCCTACAGTCTTTACAATGATCTAAAATCACAAATTCTATCCATTTCTCACATCAAATTGTCAGAGACTACTCATCACTACACTCCGTAAATAAATTCATCAAACAACTGGGGATTCCTTCCCTCCGTGTTATGCCAACACTCATAGATAAAGCTCGGTTGCTACGGGCAACTAATCCTGCCACTTATATGGCTTTTTTCCGATACCATGTAATTAGAAAAATAGGTTAAAAGCTCGGTTAGGAAATCGGCGTAGTGCTGTCTAGGTGGATAATAAAATAAATAATAATTAAAAGCAATGAACTAAAAACTATACATACATATAAATGACTGACTGAATGACTGGACTGGACAATATATCAACTCAAACCCCAAAGCGCTGGTCCTATAGGAATGAACATTAAATTTAAATTGCGTCTTTGTGAATGAAAATCCTGCAGGATCAGGATTTATGCAGGTGAAACCGCAGGACACTGTAATGCTTGTAAAGGACGAAAGGATATATACCTACTCTTTCTCCATACAAACGTAGTCGCCTGTTTCCTCCCTGGATAAAGACATTAGAGTAGGCACATTAGGTTATAGGGCATAAACACATTAGCTCTAATGTCTTTATCGAGGGAGGAAACAGTCGACTACGTTTGTATGGAGAAAGGGTATCCTTTCCTCGTAAGAGAAGCCTTCCTTAAGTAGACTAAATAAAAATGTAAATGAAATGGAATAGGTCAATAATTGGGTCGAGGTCAGATAGAAGATAAACATCTTAATAAAAAGGAATTTGTGCATTTAGTCTATCGAATTTGAATCGTGACTCTTTTAAACATTTTTCGCTATCTTCCTCAACATTCTTTTTTTGCAATGTACGCTTGCAGAAGTAGAAAATGATCACCTCACCAGCTTAAACTATTTTGAGTTTTTTAAGCCCATATTCGTCCGACAAAAGTTTTTTTCGCAATCTTTTTGCGCAAGTGCATTATGGTATTGATTAGGTATTATAAATTATATAGAACGCTGTACGTATCATCAATAGGTATTTATTTCAAACACAACACTGATAATATAGACATTAGATACCTATATACCTAACGATTGTATATTTATGTATGATCGTGTAGGTATTGTATGTAAAACAGACATGGTATAGGAAACTTCTTGATAAGTTTCATTTATTTATTTATTTATTTATTAAAAAGGCACAACAACAGAACACAAACTAAAACATTCAAACAACAATAGTACACATATTTATAACCTTAATTCATGCTCCGATGATAGCTGCGCACAACATTCAAATACAAAAACTATGCTAATAAAGAAAAAATCCTATCGTACAATATTTTTGACAACACTTTTGTAATAATGCGGCAAATTAGTGAAGACGTCTAACTCTTTACTTATATCATTATGAGCTCTGCTTAGTCTAAATACAGGATCATTGTATGCTACATTAGTTGAACACATAGGAACAGAAAACAGTTTTTGAGTGCGAGCACTACCCCGTATATTTATTGAAAAGTGGCTCAGCAACTCACTAGTATCCCACTGGGCATTCATTATCTTATGCAAAATGGTAAACTCGTTGAGCTTTCGTCTAGACTGTAGGGAGTGCAATTTGAAATGTCGCAACCGCGCCTCATAAGTATCCAACTTACGCCTCAATCCCAATTTGGAACTTAGACGTCGCAGAAACCACTTTTGCACAGCTTCCACTTTGTTAGCGTGTGTTTTGAAATACGGAGACCAAATTACCGAGCAATACTCGAGTATGCTGCGGGCGAGTGCAACATAAAGCGCAATGATGCTCTCAGAATTTCGGAATGGCTTGGTTATTCTAAAGATGAAGTTCACAGTTCTTTTGGCTTTGGTTATTATGTGATCTATGTGATCGACATATGTTAGTTTACAGTCCAACCAAACACCCAGGTCCTTCACACTATACTTACGACATAGTGAAACACCATCGATAGCATAGTCGTATTTTACGGGGATACGCTTATTTGTGAAAGTTATTAGGTGACACTTCTCTATATTGAGGGTCATATTGTTTAGTATACACCATCGGTACACTCTATCAATATCACATTGAAGTTGAAGGCAGTCCTCAATAGTTTTTATCTCATTAAATATTTTAATATCGTCTGCATATGCAAGACAGTTACATGAGATGGTGTCAATGAGATCATTCACATAGAGCACGAAAAGGAGTGGGCCCAAATTTGACCCCTGGGGGAAGTTTCGTTATGAACAAAAAAATTTCAAACAAATACTGACATTAAAATGCGCAATTTTCAACGCTTCAAGACAAAACATTAATAAATAATCCGACAACCCATTCGCTACTAAATTCGCAATAAAAGAAAATTCCATCTAAACGTATCTGAAGTGGAATTTCTCCAATATTCAGAGTCAATAACGTAGGAAGAACGCGCGGTATCAGAAAAGTTTTCATTAAACATTTTTTATTTCCTTTTGCGAAGCCGCCTTACAGTTCAAACGTGATCTCATTATGTTAAGAAGAAGTTGTAAACAAAGTTGCTTATTTAATTTAATATTACGCCTATTTAGGACATCGTACACAGCTCCATCTAGTCGTAATCTGAATAACAACTTTGCAATTTTAAACGGTGCGTGCCAGATTAAGGTCCTTTTTTCCTGACTAACACCCTACCTTTTATCGTTCTTCATTTCTCGTCCATCCAAAGCTATAAGCGATATCGCCCATTGTGCCACCTATCTAACTTATCTAAGTTGTTTATGTTTTTCTTGTATTTTTATATTGGTGTTGCAATAAAGAATTAATTCATCTATTAAGAAAAAACCACTTTTTTTTTATTTACCTACACATCTATACCTACATTTAAATTTAAAGTCCTGACTGACTGAACTATATATCAACGCACAGCCTAACCCGCTAGAGACATGAAATTTGGAGGGTGTGTTCTTTGTGGTTAGTAGGTCCACAAAGAAAGTAATTTTGGAAAATCCTGCGGAATCGGGACTTCTGCAGGTGAAATCGCGAGTCTCAGCTAGATACGTTTTATATTTATTTTATCAACATGAGCTCAAAAAGAACATTAGTGCTCAGAGGCCGTATTGATCGAATATGACATTGAACTATTGTGATGACGTCATTTAAAAAAGGATTTTCCGTCTTTTCGAGCATTTATGGTTACCGTCAACTAGGCAGGTACGGTTTCTTGAATCGACGAATCCGTGTAAAAGTAATATAATCTATATAATATAAAATTTAAAGTCCTGACTGATCTATAAATCGCTCGCCCGGCAAGCGAGGGACACAATTTCGAATCCTGTCACAAGAGATTTTTTGATGATGCATTACCATGTTTTACTTTGTCTAGTGAAAATAACAATGGTACAATTTATTTTCGAAGTATAAATAAATAATAAATAAATAAATTCTGTGAACAACACACAGCGCCATCTAGCCCCGTGGTAAGCGACTAAGCTTGTGTTACGGTGACTAGGCAACGGATATAATACTTATATTTATTTTTCTTTTGTAAATACATACATATATACATACATAGAGGGACACCCAGACCAGACACAAATATTTATTTTATAAGCATAAATACTTGCACCCGGCGGGAATCGAACCCGCAACCTCCTGCATTGTAATCGCGCTTTCGCACGACGCGCCACAGAGGTCGTCAAGAAAACACTTAAAATTTAAAAAGATCTATTTAATTATACATTGTAAAGGTTATATCTATCATAAACAATATTATTTCCGCTGAATGGCGCGGAAACTGGAAATTCTCCTTACGCAATGAGAAACAAAACAACCTAATAAATATTAAACGCGATACTTCCATAAATATATTACGAACAGACAACTCTGACGATTTCGTACCGAATTTGTAATTCCATGAAAATGGAAGGTATTAGGTAGGTCTTACATATTTTAAGGAAGTGTTTACTAATTTAAAATAGAAAATATTATTTTATTTTAAGTTTAAAATAAACAGACCCTAAAACCAACGTCTTATATGACAAATCAAAAATAAAAACTGATACAAAATTCCAAATAATCATCAAAACTCTGTCAATCCTATTATATCCCACTAATATTATAAATGTAAAGGTTAAATGTTTGTTTGGGTTTCAATCACGTAAAAACTACTGAACCGATCGCGATGAAACTTTACAGATAGCCGGAGATCTACATTTACTCACGGATTTCTGCCTGGTAAACTCAAGATGAAATACATAATATCGTATTTTATTACAGAGATTTTATGAATGACGTATAAAATAAAATTGTAAAGGGTGTGCGTCAGAGCCAGTGAAGTAGTCAGTCGATCGAACCGTTCACTCTGGTAGCTTCAAGTAGCTCGGTCAATATGATTGTTTGAACTATATTATTTACAATTCATTGTGACGTACTAGGTACACTTAAAATAAAACAAGTAGTGGTACGAATATTAGACCCCGCGAGCACAAACATACTGCCAGACGCAAGCCAGACTAATTTTACCCGACTTGAGGACAGAAACAGACAAAATTTATTTTTTTGATCTTTTTTGATTCTACCTATCTATAGTTAATATAATTATTCCTGCCTGATTGGCGTAAACGCAGAGCTTACTGAAAATAGGTGTAATTACCTACATTATACCGTGTCGCGTAATATTATTTATTTTCTTACCTCGATTTTTCAACTGTTACTTTATAACACTTACATTGATAGTTGAAGAATATATTTCTCTTTAAATTCCCGTGGGATCGAGGCACAGTTTTCTTTTTCCATAAAGGATAAGAAGATTTTTTGACGAAAATAAAAAGGAGAATGATTTATGATGGATGATTCATATTTCATATACCAAAACTACTAGTCAATCCTTTATCCTCGAGAGAATCCTTTACCTATGCATAACTTAGACAAAAAATACATATTTTACTTAAAATGTGCTACTAAGGCTTCTAAACGATAAGAAGTTTTCGTCTTGAAACTACACTAAAATGAAGGAAACAATGTTATCTACAAACGCTTTAAAAGAAAATATTCAAAAACATTGCTTCAGAAAATAATCAACAATTTTCGATGAATCCGACAGTGAGTTTCAGTTTATATTTTGTTTTTTAATTGTAGACTACGATTTGACACATCTTACTGATGAAAAATTGACAAATATAAAGAACGAAAACGTCAGGTCGTAGTCAGGCCCCTTTAAAAAAAACTTTAGTGATGCTAATTAATTAATTATATATTTTTCCTAGTCATTGCTAATTCCGGTATACAAACTATACAATACACATACGTAGGTATACCTACGTATAAAGGTCTATATATTTTCCGTGGTTATCGATTTGAGTACCGCATTCGGTTCGAAAGTCAGGTGTTGTCGGTCGAGTGACCTTGCGATGACGTGACCTGACGACACGACACACCCACGACTGACGTGTGCATTGACGATTACAGTTGCTCAGATTTTTAAGCAGACTTCAAAAAAGAAGGATTTCAGTTAGTCGCGTAGCTAGGTAAAAGTTTAATTTGATTTTTGTTCACAAAGTCTTGACTGATTGATGCATTGACTGACTAATATCAACACACAGCACAAACCGCTGGCGCTTGTCATATACATATAGAGACATTAAAATTTGTAGACTATGTTATTTGTAAACTATGTTGTTCTTCGTAGTGTGTAAGAATCCACTTAGAAACGCGGGACACATCTAGTATAATATAAGTATGAAATAACTGAACCGAATAAATCAATACATTCTGAAGTAATTAATTGTTTCTGGAATTAAGATGACTGAAGCCATCTTAGAAGGAAGGAAGGAAGGAGAGAATAATGATTCAAGGCGAGGAAGGACATTAGAAATGTAGCCATTTCCTTTATGAATGCGTGGTGCGGGGGAAGCAATGTGGTATTTTATAGCTAGCTACCATATAAGTGGCGTCACATGGGAAAACCGCGCGAGGATGACGTTTGGGTTTTTGTTTGTATTCATTCCAATGTAGGTTTTCATTAACAAATAAATCCTACTTATAATTATACCAGCTGCGCCCCGTGGTTTCACCCGTAAGTCCCGATCCCGCGGGAGTATCGGGATAAAAAGTAATGTTAATACAGCGAATAGGTTCTTTAAGTTAGTTACAATACATGGGCAACTTTTTACTTTTTTAGCTGTAGAGCTATCTGCATACCAAGTTTAATCGCAATCGGCTTAGTAGTTTTTTTTATAAATTAAGCTCAGATTCGTGTCGTCTCGTGCGATTAGCTCCGAAAAAAAATCTAAACTTTATTTCTTAAAGTGTTCACCACACTTAGGAAATACTGTTTTTTAAAGAAAAAAGCCCGCCGAGTATGAATTGTTTTTTTAACATTTTTAACATCAAAAACATGGTAAATAAATAATATCTGTAGTAATAACAACCATGTGATGTGAATTTAAAATCATAAATTGCAACGTGCTGTTTACTCGTACAACCGTCTCTTTGAAGTCAATTTCCATGGTGTACCTAACAGTTCACAGACTAAATCGATAGCGAACCACAGTTACCTCTATATCGCCATATAGTATGACTTTGGCTCTACTTGCGGTGCACGGCTCTTCTGACAATAAAACACGGCTTCAATTTTATAGGAAACATTTGGAACTTGTACTTAGAAAATAGATTTATCTTCTGTTTTCGCGATGTTGGATTGAAATTAAACTATTTTTTTTTTAATGCACTTTTTAAACTTACACGATTTTCGTCCATCATTATTATTAGAATAGATCGCGTTGTAGATAATCATTGTTTATTAATTAGCTCGTCGTTTCGGCAAAGGGGTTACACCGGCCATGGTCGCGAGAAGACTCATTTTTATTCGATGTTACTTCAAGAATTAATGTTTGAAATGGATTCTAAGCTCGAAAGCTAGCTGGGTTAGGTTGTATATTTTTTTATTTATCGATGGTTTTCGTTTAGAGATCTTTACAAACCTCTTCTTCAGGGGTAGACAACGAAAAACCCGTAGCGTTGTTAAAGGAACCGGTAAAATGAGTTTTCTTGCAGATAATGTATAAAACAGTTTAATCAACTCAAACTGAGCTCGTCTGAGTCAGCGAGTGAATTGGCTGTTTCCGTGTTTTTTAACGCATAGACGCGTTAGCAGCTCATTTGAGATTGTCTACTTATTTAAGGAAAATGTGTCTTCTGTTTATCGTACCCATTGACATAGAACCTAACGCTAATCAAATACGTACACTATACCTACTTCGTTTTTCATTTCAGACTACAATTTGACGTTTTAGTTCTTTGTATTTGAATAGTTCATACCTACCTAGAAACTTCTTGTCTCTGTCCCTCTGTTTAATTGCCGACTTATCAGACTGCTGATTAATGACAAAGAATCGTTTTTAAGGTAGAAACGGAATCCTTTTAGTAATCTCTGTCTGTCTGACACAAGGCTGTATCTCATGACCCGTGATAGCTAGATAGTTGAAATTTTCACAAATTATGTAAGTACCTACCTATTTTTGTTACCGCTATAGCAATAAATAGCGTAATTTTTCTGTGATAATGGTACAGAACCCTTCAAGCGCAAGTCCGACTCGCTCGTAACCGGATTTTTTACATTAAAAAATGTTTAAGTTGAATCACTAAACTTAAAATGATTAAGTCATTTTAACTCGTTAAATTCCAGTTTGCTAACTATGTTGCTAATTATTTTACAAGCTGGTCCCGCGGCATGATTTTTACTTTCTATTGCAAATCATCATTGATGATTCAATGTTTGGACACAACATTATTACATTACAATAAATATTATGTAATCGTGACACGGAAACTTTATGATAATAGTAGAGAACAATAATCCTAAACAAACGTGGGGAGACAAAATAATAGAGCCAAATAAATGAAGAGCCAGGATGGCCTTGGATGGCCTTCATCAGAACTCATACAGTAGAACTAAGTAGGTAGATGGGCGCGGGATATAAAATAATGGTGTCCATTTACAATCATCGTAGTTTTATTAACAATTGCTGTCTATATTCACAAAATAACTATTACATCGCTTAATTTATAATGGTCACTAAGTAGGAATCAACTCAATTATGCTAGGAAAGACGTGATGGCGGAAATACAAAGCGATTCGTCAAGTGGGTGGTGCACGGTCTCCGTCTCGTATCAAGAATGATAAGATGGCAGCCCCGAACAACCATCGACGATGACGCTTCGCTAGGTTGACTGATGACTGTGACAGTCCATCAACCTGATGCTTTACATCGGCGGCGCCGTCACGGCCGGACTGACTTTCGACCGTCCCCGGGCGATTTATCTGAAACAGCAAGCTATGATCAATGCACAATCCGCTCGTTCATCCTGACTGCCGTTAACATCTTCCTCTTTATCAGCGCACAATCAGTACCAATTACTTAATGACTTGGACTAATCAATGTATCGCTTCGATCAACCCCTTGGGGTATGATCCAGATGATACTTGATTTTCACCAGTCAACAACAACCACATTATGTCTAGACAAGTCAACCATGAGAATGGTCTGACTCGGACTACCTATTTTAGTCTCATCAACCACGACTATCAACATTTCGGAAAAGCCAGCGACGAGTATCCAACTCGGACGACATATCTCGTCTGATCAGAACCACCCACGAGACAAACCAGCCTTCAGGTATGGCTTGCACGACACATTTCGTCCACAGAGACAAGCCACCCCTCCAGATGTGGTTTGGACGACACGTTTCGTCCACAGAGACAAGCCAGCCCTCTAGGTCTAACTTGGACGACGCATTTCGTCTACAGAGACAAGCGAACCCCCAAGGTCTGGATTGGACGACACATTTCGTCTAGCTACTACACTACACATGATTGCCAATAAACGTCTGTATTTATCATTGCTCTGAATTTGCTTAGTACATTGTAGATACGTTATACCCGAGTTAGTTGCGATAGCTCTCTTTCACTATGGAACATGAAGATCCACTATCAAATAAAATGGGGCAGACTCACCGGGATATGTTTCCAAATGCCTGTGGAAGGGCGGTGCTAACAATGATTTACGTCCTTGACTGTAGCTTACAACCGTTTTTCCTCTCCGGGCAGTTAGTTGCCACATGCCCTTTTTGTCCATACGTTCAGCAGGTCATAAAGGTATCGTTCTCCAACGCGCGTGATGAACTCGGCGGATTTTCTTGAAACTTAAATCCGGAATCTTCTCGACGTTTTTGACATTCGTTTTTCAGCATCCAGTTTGGTTGTTTGGCCCTCGTTTTGGGCTGGATTCGATCCCACTTCTGATGAAGAGCCAGGATGGCCTTGGATGGCCTTCATCAGAACTCATACAGTAGAACTAAGTAGGTAGATGGGCGCGGGATATAAAATAATGGTGTCCATTTACAATCATCGTAGTTTTATTAACAATTGCTGTCTATATTCACAAAATAACTATTACATCGCTTAATTTATAATGGTCACTAAGTAGGAATCAACTCAATTATGCTAGGAAAGACGTGATGGCGGAAATACAAAGCGATTCGTCAAGTGGGTGGTGCACGGTCTCCGTCTCGTATCAAGAATGATAAGATGGCAGCCCCGAACAACCATCGACGATGACGCTTCGCTAGGTTGACTGATGACTGTGACAGTCCATCAACCTGATGCTTTACATCGGCGGCGCCGTCATATCTTACACGAGTATTTGCTAAAAAACAAGGTTAGAGGTATATTTTTCAGACTACCCATTTCTATTGTATTGACAATCCCCACTAACCAGAATTAATAATGTTAGTGAGGACAAAGCCAATTATTTTTTGGAATTTGTCGTCATACCCACTGGTGGGGACAGCTTAGTAGGAGTTACGACAATAAACCATTTTTAGCCTTAAAATGTTTATTTTGTTCAGATACGCTTTTCAAAGAAATCCTTTGATTTTTATGAATGTCAAGGATTCAGATTAGAGTGCTTTCAACCGGTTTTATTGAACAAAAGAATTTTCTCTTTGTTGCCTAGTAGGCTTTTTAGTAAAGAGAAGTAGGTAAAGGGTAGGGTAAGTTGAATATTCTTGTGCTTACATAAAATCTCATACTGTTAAATCAAAATGTATTTGCTCAATATCCATAGAGTTATTTTCAATACAATATGTAAAAGTTTATGTGTATTTTTGATACTCTTTCACTTTCAAAATCCGCTGAACCGATTGCAATGAAACTCGGTATATGTAGAAAGCTGGAGAAATGAAATAACACACATATTTTTATCCCTATACTTCCTCGAGATATAGACTTACGTAATTTTAAAGATTAATATCGCAGAGAACAGTAAGAAAAAACTAAATATTTAAATACGAAACTTAATAGTGAGTAGGTACGTCCTCTTTTGCTTGACAAAGAGTTCTCACCCCTCGTTTCTACCCCTTTTTATGTTCGTTGTGCCGGATTCAGACAAATATTTGTACCCTAGATTAAATAAAACCTACAGTATTTGTAGGCATAACATAAATGTCTGTGATAAATATACCATTTACGTACCTACATGTAAATTCAGTTTACTCAAGAAATAACGCCTGGATAATTTTATTTACAGAAGTTGAGAGACGCCAAGATAAATAAAAAAACTGTTAAAATTATAGTTATCTAAGTAGGTATTTATATATGAAATAAATTATCCAAAATCTATGTTTTATTAAAACTTTATGCAAAAATATTGCAAAAAAAAAAGTTAAACAAAACGGTCGGACTTATGTGGACAGCTCAACTGAATGTTATTAAATATTGCTGCAACATGCTCTTAAATAATTTTTCGAAAAAACATTAACATTTTGATATAACTTAGCGTGTACAATATATTTTTAGGGGTATCATTCACTACGTGTTATCCTATAGATAGATACCTATGTCACCGAGTACTAATCCTTATACCAAAAACACGTAGAATAATCTAAAGAAAAAAGCAATTCACAAGCCCGTTCTGAAACTCTATTAGCTACTCAAGTAGCATGACGACTTGTACTTATTAGATTACACAGTAGAACTTGTCCTACGATAATGTGATTAAGGTTCGGGAACATGTTTCAAATTATCTACTCTACGAAAGCAACCTAAGCACTTAGGAAAGTGGCTTCTTCTACCGAACTTGTATAGGTACCTACCTATTTTGTTTACTTGTTGTTGCTAATGTATTCACTGTAAATTAATATTGCAAGACCGTTGCAAACATCGCCATTTAGCCTCAAGCTAAGCAACTAGGCTTCTACTATGGGTACTAGACAACTGATATACTACATACTATTACTTTCTAACTACGAAAGTAAATTAAAACGGGATAATAACTACGTTGTATCAATTCAATTTGTGGATCTCGATATTTCGAATTAACTTTTATTTTGCCAAATAAATCATTTCAACTTTATATGGGAAATATTTAGGTTGTAAACAACCGAAAAAGTTAGGTAACCTAAACAGATACTCTAATAATAAATCAAAATACCTAACGCTACCAGCTGTGTAGTAGTGCTTGTACTAAAGTTTATCATTAAAAAATACACCCAGCTAATTAGCACAAGATAGCGATCTAGATAAACTGATACAGAGATAGCAAAGTTGTTCAATAAACAATCATTTTAGTTCCGATTACGAGAATGTTCAATGAAATAATTTCCTCGTGAAAAGTCGAGTTTGTTGACACATGAACTTGTGACACCGTGTTGAAAAACAAACATTTGCATAACAATAACCTAGAGACGAGAAAAATACATGTTTTACTTGCTAAACTTACCTTATTGAGACCGGGGTGTTTCAGCCGGTCTAGGCCGGAAACTCGGTTGGTTGTTTGTCCATCCCCACAGCCCCAGACTCCGATGCGATCGCGGTCCATAGCGCACGACGTGTTCGGTTTGCGGTGCAGTGCCGACTGCTTGACTTGGCCCAGCCGTGTGCCGGTTTTGTCGAGAGCGGGGGGTGCCGGACTCATCGCACTCTCACTCCTGAAAACAGGGAACATAGATAAAGACAAGGATGTTGGAGAACGTGGCTGAGTGAGGTACTAAAGTGATGTCAATTATTATGTATGATTTAAGGGCTTTTATATGGAATATTTTAAAGGATAATGCATCTATTAAATACAAACAAACATGTCTAAATTACAATAATACAGGATAGGTAAATGCATTCAACTGAGAGATCTGGGCCTCTACTTTAATTCTACGAACGATAATTCCAGAAGAAAATCTGTCAACCATCCGACCGAAAATTTTATTTTCGGACGGTTTTGAAGGACGGATGTCAGATTTTCTTTTTTCGTTCGTACTTTCGTAGAATTAATCCCGAGCTCAACTGAGCCTTACGTTGTGTTTTTGCAAATATATTTTTCTTGTGAGTGTTGTGTTATTAATTTTCTTTTATTATCTATCTAATATATAAAATTTCCATGTCACAATGTTAGTTACCGTACTCCTCCGAAACGGCGCGACCGATTTTTACCAAATTTTATATGCGTATTCAGTAGGTCTGAGAATAGGCTAGGTACTATCTATAATTTATAAGGCAAAACAACGTTTGCCGGGTCAGCTAGTAATTTAATAAATGCGAAAATTCGTGTGTAGATATGTCTTGTTTCACTTAAGGTGATTCAGGGTAAATTTAAACCTTGGGTTTTTGCAGTCATTAAAAATTAAAGAAGGCGCAACTACAACTATAATTCTTTTTTATGAGACATCACAAATAAACGACAGTGATTGCGTATAGACAAAATACGAAAATATAGACTTTGTTTGAAACTAGATATTTAGAGAAGAGAGTGCCTCTTCTCCTATTTTTTTCATTTAATATTGTGTACATTTATTTATAGTGAAGACGGTGGCGCCCCTACGACCGTTACTCAAGATCCCTGTTTACTGAAAAAGGTACCTAGGAACAGCAACCTTCACTGTTTAGGTTTGAAGATAGCGACCGGTTTCTGCGGTGAGATAACAGATGGCGTGGCCATTCACCCGCTGGGAATCAGTCCGTGGGTTCCATTTAACTGATAATTTATTAAAGTTAATTGTTTTGATTCTACGACTTATTGATAAGTTGATAACTGTGGTTTGGTTTCAGATTTTTGAGAATATTAGGTTTTAATTAGTGATTTTATTTTTAATATTCTAGATAGATAGATAGCTTGAACGATTTATTATGCTCACCAATAATAACAATTACAATTAATGAAACAACAGAAACTTAAATCTAAAGTGGCACATTAGGCGGCATTGCCGCCGATTGTTCTAGGCATGTCTCCAAAAATATTCCCAAAGAAAAATACTATTTAATTCACAAGACCCGAACTCCCGTTTCTGCATCTACGTTGTAGCGTGCAAAGCCATTATCTACCTACACCACGCGAGTTTCCACCCCAAGCTATGAATTAAGAATATTATGTATGTTTCCCTGTCTACTATTTTCGACTTAACTTCGTTGTATTTTTCTTTCTGTTTTCGAGCCTTTAGTCTCTCATCTCACCACTTGGCATGTTAGGTCTAAGCTGTAACACGCGCACCTTGAAGATATGAAGACGGAAATAAATTTTTCAGGCTCGCCTTCCTTCCTTAGCTGCACTGGGCTACCTATTCGGACCGCGACCGTAGCCTCCAATGATAGCTACTTTAGCACGTCAGATCACGTGTGTAGTGGACCCTTAACACTTTATCGCCAAAACTTTGTTTAGATTTGCCACTTAGATATTCCATAAGTTTGAAGCTGCTCCGAGAATTTCAAGACTGTTTAGGATTATACTAAACTAACGTTTAAAACCACAAATATTTGTACAGATAATCTCTACCACTTCTCTCTCAAAATTACGAACAATCTATGTATATTATGTAGGAGTCCCGCGGTTTCACCCGCGTAAGTCCCGATCCAGTGGGAATATCGGGATCAAAAGTAGCCAATGTTACTCCTCGATATTGTAGCTTTCTTTTGGTGAAGGAATTGAAATCGGTCTAGTAGTTTTTGAGTTTATTCGTTACAAACCCGCAAACAAACAAATCTTTCCCCATTTATAATATTAGTGTAGAAAAATAAATACAAGTAGTATATCCGTTGACTAACACAAGCTTAATTAGTAGCTAAATTATGGCATTTTAAAAGTTTCTACCTATTTATATTAATTATCATTACTTTGGTACAACCTGCTACTCAAGCTTACGTTTATTCATCCCATCCAAAGGTTGCCCAGAAGAAATCGCTTTCGGCGATAAGGCTGCCCATTTGTGCAACTTACATTTGAAGCTTCGTGTTAAGGTAGTCTATGTATCTATTTGTGTTTTGTTTTCTTATCTAGTTGTAGCTGAGGTAGGTAAGCCTTTCAAATATTTATTTACTCTAATATTGTCTTACTCTTGAGTAATATAAAATGACAGCCAAAACAGGACAAAGTATTTCCTAAAAAAAAAAATTCCCTAATAATGTTTTTGAGTTAGTAAGTCGTTAATAATCAGAAACCGAGTACCTATTATAGGTACTCAATTTCTATTATTTATTTATTTCTAATATTTTGAAAGGTTTAAAATCTATAAACAAAACTTGTTTATAAAATATGAACCTAAAGCCAAACCGCGGGTCCTAGGGACATTCAATTTGTCGAGTGTGTTCTTTGTCATGGGTAGGTTAGGTATCCACTGAGAAAAGATTTTTCGAAATTTCCACGGGTGCAACCGCGGGACGCTCTGATAGTAAACAATTTTTTTTTTCTTCGCATTTACATGTGAAGGAGTATTCAGAACTACGAAATTCATAAATCTACGACATCCTGCTACGCTACGGGCTACGCGCTACGAGTGGTGCCCGCTACTGCTACGATACCCTAAAAACGCGCTACGCGTGACACAAATAGGTATTATGGGCTACATACGTCTGTGGCTACGAGCGACTTTGGCTACGTGTAACTTTGGCTACGTGTGCCTAAGGCTACGTGTAACTTTGGCTACGTGTGCCTAAAGCTTCGTGTAGCTTAGGCTATGTGTGCCTAAGGCTACGTGTGCCTAAGGCTACGTGTAACTTTGGCTACGTGTGCCTAAAGCTTCGTGTAGCTTAGGCTATGTGTGCCTAAGGCTACGTGTAACTTTGGCTACGTGTGCCTAAAGCTTCGTGTAGCTTAGGCTATGTGTGCCTAAGGCTACGTGTAACTTTGGCTACGTGTGCCTAAGGCTACGTGTAACTTTGGCTACGTGTGCCTAAGGCTCCGTGTAGCTTAGGCTACGGGCTGCTTTTACTACGTGTGCCTAAGGCTTCGTGTAGTTTAGGCTACGAGCTACTTTAGCTACGTATGCCTAAGGCTAGGTGTAGTTTAGGCAAAGTGAAGCGTAGGCTACGCGTGCCTACTTGCCTACCTACGCTCAGCCGGACACAGCAGACCATCCTTCTCGCAAGCACAGTTCATTTTACATCTGAAACGCATTTTATTAATTTAGCGCAGAATTCATTCGATACCAAGTCTACTATGTATTCTATGTGTTTTTTTTTTGTTATTTTCCATTTATTTTCATTCATATTAAAATTGTTTACGTATGCTATGAATTTGCCGTTTTGTATAAAAGAAAATTGAGGAGTTGGCTTTTATCATATAAACGAATTTGTTTTCTTTTTTAAACCGAGAAATCTGATTATAATTAAATTTTCTAATATGATTGGACAAAAATATCAAGTAAACTGAAAATTACATGCATTATAAAATTAAATCTATGAAAAACAAAACGGTCTGCAACATTTATTTATGTACCTCTTCATTCATTATTTTAAAATGAGTAATACCGTGTCCTTTGGCCACAAATGGGAAGGATAAATGTACTTGATCAAAAACTCCCATTTGACGTACATAGGTAAACATCTACTTATAAAACTCAAAGTCCTGATTGACTGACTGAAGTTGTCAATATAAATAACTAAATAAATAAATTCTGTGAACAACACACATCGCCATCTAGCCGTGATAAGCGACTAAGCTTGTGTTACGGTTACTAGACAACAGATATAATACTTATATTTATTTTTCTTTTGTACAAACATACGTATTACACATCGAAAGATCCCCTATACCTGTAATAAACGCATATCCTAAACCACTGGACCTAGTAACATGAAATTTGGAGGGTGTGTTCTTTGTGATGTGTATGTGAAAAAGGGTTTTGGAAAAATCCCACAGGATCGGCATTTCCGCGGGTGAAATCGCGGGACACAGCTACTTTCTATCATAATCTATTTGCAGTATGTATGGTCAATCATGACATTTTAGTTATTGCCTACTGTGCCGACCGCCCCAGCCGTTTGAGGTTTTAGTTAGCGGACCCCGGGCTCCCGAAAGGGGTGCAACCGGGACCATCGCGCGAATAATAAGGATTCTTACGAGATCGGAGGAAACCAAGGAAAATAGTTGTGCCCTATAAATTCCCAAAACGTTCATCATTTTCAAAAATATGTTGCTAAATTGCTTCCATGTATGATAAATAAAGAACCGCTATTTAAGTGAAAGAGAACGTGGTGTTTATATTTAAACCGAGTAGTTAATTTTAGACATCAAAATATTCCGCAGATTATGACGAAATGTTGCGTCACCCATGGCTGTAAATGGCATGACTGTCATGTTCCACAGAAATGACCTATCATTTGCAGTGCTGAGATCATTCTGTGATCAGCCGCGATCAATGCGGTGTTTGTTTATGTTGTGATAAGACAACGGAATAATATGTAATGGTAGTTAAAATAGTAGCTGTTCCCCGTGGTTCTACTCGCGCTTTGATCTCATGGACATATCGAGTTCAAAGGAAACCTAGTCAACTTGCCGAAGTCCGTCATAGGGGGCGTCTCTGTCTACCTTTCGATTTAGGGCTTCAGGGTATAGCTATCACAAACATATGGTCAAAGTTGACCTTAAAACCTTTTCCTTATGACTTTAGTATCCCTAAATATTTTTTTCCAAATCGCCCAAAACTAATACTTGTTGAATTAAATGACTTATGTCCTACTTTTACAGTTTCATCTATATTACGTACTAGCAACGTCCCGCGGTATCATCCATGGGGTCCGTAACGCTATGTCGAAAGACACATAATCGAAGAACTAGATGTCGAATGAATTTCTAAACGAAACTTTGTAGTTCGAATGAATTCTTAGTCGACGAACGGAATGTCGTTTGTTGGACAATGGTAGGTATTGCTAGAAAATGTTAAGATGTGGTAGAAAATGGTAGGTTTAAGAATTCGTTACAAACAAAACATACCTACTGACACACAAGTTTTAACAATTACTTACAATATTTGTAGGGTAAACGATTAAAACTAATCCAAGAAAGCAAGAAGCAGGATAAAACTACATTTTACCCATAATGACTAGTCACTATACTTAACTTTTGTCAACTACCCTAACTGATCCTACACTCTACAGCCAAGTAAAATCAACTCATTCATGTATATAGGTACTAACTTCATCAACCTACAGTTTAAAAAAACTCACAAAGAAAACTCTTTATTATTCCTTCTTGCTATTATCTTCCTCACAGCTTTCGACACGGCTACAAAAATATATTCAGTAAAAAAATCAATTAAAAAAACTTTATAAAACTAAAACTGTACCTGCTTAGAATAAAAGTATGCTCATATAATATTAAATTAAAGAAACTGCATTTGGACCAGAAAATAGGCATTGCCATTTAGCGTGGCTATGCGGCCGGTATTTTGGGCTCACTACCAAGTGGCGAGGACTTAGATTTATTGTGATAAGATATATTATTACAAATATCTAAATAAATATTAGTAGGATTATTTCTCTACACTAATATTATCTAATACCAATATGATATTTTAAAATTCACACAATTTGTTAAGATTTTCCCGGGTCTCGCGAATTATATTATTTATTTTCTTACCTCGTCAATTCAACTACCTATGTTAAAATAGTTAAGGGGACACAGTCCCTCGCGACCATTATTATGTTTATGCCATATAATATTATAATTTATATTATAGCTACTAGGTAGGCCTAATAAAGTTTTATTTTGATTATAGCTTACCGTGTAATCTTGCCAAATTCGCTCGAGCCATTCAACTGACGGGTGTCAATTTGATTAGTACTTTTGACTTTACGCGACAAAAATTCCATGTTCAAAACTTTTCGAGATCAAAACTTATCACAGATTGAAAAAAAAAGAAAAATATAAACTTTTTAAATTAGTAATTCGAACTTTTTCTTAACCGAATGAGGTATTAATTCATTCTAAGGTTATTCGAATATGTTTTTTGGGTTAATTTTGTAAAGAAATAGAGCTTGTTGAGCTCACGAGCTCTCAATGTCAACTGAAAGATGTGGAAGCTGTAATCTTCACATCGGCTTGGAGTTATCTGTAATTGGAATGAGTTTAAACTATGAACCCAGCAGGTTCGCAAATCACGTGGATTTATTGGTAAGGCCACAGAATACATAAATAGTTGGTAAGGCGTGACAGGACATTAAGAGGAAAGGATACCTACTAGTTCTCCGTACAAACGTTAGGCGACTGTTCCCTAGATAAAGAGACATTTGAGCGAATGTTTATGCCATAAAACTAAAACCTACATCTGCCATGCCCCTACGTTTTGTCTACGTCTTTCTAGCACCCAAATAACAAGCTTTATAAAATACTTATTTCATACAGAAACTAAATAGTAAAAAAAACCGGCTAAGTGGGAGTTGAACTCGCTACCAAAGGGTTCCGTACCATAATCACAATTGGAACCTTTAAAATAAAAACTGGACCAAGCGAAATCCGTGTACGCAACGACGACGCTCGTTTTTTTTACCATTGACGCCAGTTTATCACTAGATGGCGATTATGGTAAAATTATATCACGCTTACGTTGCGTTTAACTTTAAAAAAACGTTTGTTGTATAGCCGTAAATATTTGTTTTATTTTATTTTTATTATTTCGGCTACAGATATACGAGTAGGTACATCATTTGTAAAAATTGTCTACCTATCATAGTTCACCAGATACAGCGACAGACGGACAGACAGCGGAGTCTCAGCAATAGGGTCCAGTTTGTACCCTTTGGGTCCGGAACCCTAAAAAGCACCGATACCTAAGTTAAAAATTGTAAAAATGTTATCTCAGTTCCTACATTATAAGTATACCTACCTACCTAGTTAATTATTATTTTTTGTGTAAATATTTTTGAAATTATTGCTTAATTATCATGTTTGCAGACCACAACGAAAACGTGTAACCATCAAGTTAAAGTTTTTATCAGAGACCTAAATAGGTATCTGAGTGGAAATTATTTGGACTTTGATTTTATTTATATTTAAATAAAAGTCTTTAGGCATAATAATAAATCGACGACTTTGGAATGTGACATGTTTATTTACCCTTTATACAAGTGAAATTTACAAACAAATTATTTTATAGGTAGGTTATTTTATACCTACTTAGATTTTTAAAGTATGGCGACGAATACAAAGACTCTTTCGCGTTCTCCTTCTATTTGATCAAGTTGCGATTATAATAATAACATGGACAAGGCTTGATTCCACATGTAAAATGGGGTAATTATTTCAGGTGTACCTACTCGTGTGGGGTACCGTTAGATAGCTCTTTAAAAATACTGTGGCTCTTCACAAACTATTTCTCATTTTTCCGTTTTCGAAATATTGAGCTTTAAAGTGCATTTTTTTTGTTAGGTCGTTATTTTGCCCCACTATAGGGCAAGTGCCTCCTCTAAGAGACGTTAGGCAGTAAGACGCTACAAAAGCCTACTCCGCATTGGCGAATGTCTCATGCCTTCGGACCGTGGTGATTCCTAGGGTTTTCTGACGATGATTTCCTTTGCCATAAGCGCACCTAAAGTCATTGGTGCGCGGTTCGGTTCGGTTGGGATTCGAACACACGACCCTCGGAATAAAAGTCGGGGTATCTACCACTAGACCAACACCGCTCTGCAAGACTGCATTTTTGAGTTCTAATATATATCTACCTAATGTTTAACTTAGTGTAAGTAGAGTCACGAAAGGTTAAAATCAATGTGACTAGAAAAGATAAAGCCATGGGTGTAAGACAGCACGATGTGCGCATGCGCGCTCCCGAGTTCATTTCAAGGGCGGCGCGTGAGTCGATCGATAGATACACTATCGGTGTTACTACTCTTACTTTATTATATTAGATACTTGTTGCGTCTCGCGGTTTTACCCACATAAGTCCCGATCCCGTGACAATATCAAAAGCAGCCAAATGTTACTTTTCGATTGGTGATAGCATTCTATTGGTGAAAGAATTATTAAAATCGGTCCAGTAGTTTCGGAGCCTGTTCGTTACAAACAAACAAATCTTTTTCCTCTTTGTAATATTAAGTATAGACTAGTTGCGTCCCGCGTATTCACCCACGTAAAACTTCGTTTTCACTAGAAATAAGCGAGGGTGCGTAGTCAAGGATGTGTTGATTAAGACCCAATTGAATCGTTCCATTTACATAGCCATGGGTGCGCTAAGCAATGCTTGATAAAGGGGGCGATTCTACGCCCCCTTTATCAAGCACACATCTATGGCAACGCATCCTATCTGATGGACTAGCAACCAAAGTCCGGGCTCGAGATTTAGATAAAAAGTAGTATTTATGTTATTGTAGATCTCCAATCGGACCACATAAGTAGACTTGAACATTGATCATTGGGTATCAAGTTATCACCGCTGATTTTTTCTTACCTAATGTTTTTAGTACATAGTCCAACATTTAAAAAAATATTAAAAAAGGTTAGGCAGATAATCCCACTATTACAAACGCCAAAGTGTAGATGTTTGTTTGTTTGTGTTTTGAACACGCACAAACTATCGAACCGATTGCGATAGAACTTAGTAAATAGCTGGAGATCGGGACTTAAGCGGATGAAACTACGGGGCGCTGCCAGTTTAAACTAAAACTGATAGTTCTAGTAACAGTAGACCTCGCGAACACTTTGTTGGAAGGACTGATATAGAATATCAGCACCTTTAAAAAAAAAGATACCTATTAAAGTGAGGAGTTCTTGATGAAAAGTTGGTTCCAGGAGCGCCATTAACGTTGAAGATAAAGGGCCTTTTCTATAGGTAGAAGTCGAAACGTAAGCAATTTACTGTAGATGAGCATCACTTCGAAGATCCTCATCAGATAGACTATTAAAGTTTTAAAGAAGCCCCTTTTGTGGGAGAAATATCCAACATTCAAACTCCCCCACGCCAAAAAACTACATTTACGCTCAGTTAATTATATACCAAGTTTTATCAAAATCGGTTGAAAAATACGACCTGTAGAGGAAAAGGAACAAAACAAACATACATAACATACTACAGACGAAAGTAAATTTAACCAGACTTTTTTTTTTTTTTTACGAGGGGAATCTCCTTAAGACCGTCAGGCCGCTCTCGGGGGAGAGCCGGTGTGTGGGGGTCCCCCCGGCCAAGATGGTGTCCGGCCAGGGTATACCCACTAAACCCCTCGGTGTCCTTCGCGCCGCAGTTGCCAGAGCTTGCCGGAACCTTTCGGATAACTTCGGCAAGCTCTAGCGGCGGGTGGTCCGGGTGGACCCCATCTCCAAGCGCCCAAATGGGCGAAGCCCTCTCGAAAGGCGTCGCGGACACGCCGCCACCATCTCGGGGCTCTGTGTTTGGCGACGAACTCCCCCGAGTCCGCCGCCAAGAGCCGTTTAGGGGAACCAGCGATGTCTGGACACCCCTGGTTCCCCTGCGACGGGTGAGGTCTGTGGCCCCGTCGCCGACCACTTTTCGGCTGCAGGGGATAGGGCGAGCGGCAACGA
Source organism: Idaea biselata (assembly GCA_958496205.1). NCBI lineage: Eukaryota > Metazoa > Arthropoda > Insecta > Lepidoptera > Geometridae > Idaea > Idaea biselata. The sequence continues at coordinate 864,156 of OY292400.1, read as the reverse complement.
CACACCGACACTCCTCTTCCCCTGCAGCCCCACCGCGTCCGCCATCAACGGTGGCGGCCCCGCCGAGGCCACGGCAGATAGGAAGAGCGGCAACGCAACACCGACACTCCTCTCCTGCCGCGGCCCCGAAACCCTCAGTCGCAATGTTGCACACTGCGACCCACCTCAGTTACGGACGTAACCTACCGGCCGCGAGCCGAAGCTCGAGCGGCCCCTCGGGTGAGTTCCTCTTGGTTCACCGTGGGTGTCCAGGCCACGGCTACTAAGCCCCCCCGCCACGACAAGGCGGGAACCCTTCGGGGGGGAAATTTAACCAGACTTGGAGCAGAGACGTTTTGCTTAACAAACAAATACCTAACTTAACAAATCGGTAGGTATCGTAGTTATCTATGTTAAAAAATAAATTATATAATTTCCATTGTGAATTTTCTATTAGGTATATTTAAATAGGTAGGTAGGTGCGCTACTTGTCAGTATCAGTGGACCGCGATTGTGGGCAAATGAATATAGAAGTAGTTTACCACATCCTTTCCATTTATCGATGGCAGGATATTTACGACACATCTCCACTATGCAAGTAGATACTTAGAGGTATCGTGTCGTCCTTACGTATAAAATTCAAAGTGTTGCCTGACTGAGCGACCTAATGGCTGGACTACACATGCACATTATATCAACGCAGAGTCCAAGCCGCTGGTGCTATGGAGACATATTAGAGAATCAAGATTATTTATTGTTTAAGTAATGTAGGTACATAGGAAAAAATATTTTAGATACAATCACTTTCCCACTACATGCATACAGTATTTAATTTTATGTATTCTTTGTATTTCTTTGTGTGTAGGTAGGTTTCCATGTAGATAAGGTTTTTTATGTAGGTAACTACTTTTTTCAAATTGAAATCCATGTTATATTAGGAAACTGTGGAACCCTACACTACACGTGGCCCGACAAGGCACGCACTTGCCCTTTTTTTTTACTTATATTCCCTTATATACCTTAGAATAGAATATAAGTGTCTGCAGCTTCAATCACGACTTGGAAGTACCAACCTAATGTCGCAAGTGAAGTTAATGACTGTCATCCGAAGACAATGTTGTAACTTGGTTGCACTGACCTCCATAACATAGACAGGACATAGCGCACTGAATTTTGTGATGGTGACCGTCCCCGGAACTATTAGTTCCATAGACGGACCCAGCACTTTCAATAGAAAACGCGCGACAACAGCGCAACATTTCGCAGATCAAATCGGCACAAAGATCTAATGTCATTTTGTAAGGTAGGTTTAGCAATTCCAGCGTACTTGTATAGATAGAGTTCAGTGCTTGGTTGTAACTCGATGACAAAGATAATAAACATAGACATAAAAGTGCTGATAGTTGTTGTTAACTTTGTAGAAGTTAGTACAAAGTCGTTGGTAAAACCACTCTTTACCTAATACATACAATACAATACAATATTTATTTATTATTATGAAACTTATTAAACATTTCCCAAATTACATTATAAATCAGTTCCACACTAAGCACAGCTTGTATCGCAGTAACCGAGATACCAATATAAAAATGAAGATGACATTTAATAATTATTCATATAAATATATACCTACTTACATACTTAGTTATTGGCGCGTAACCTAACTTTCATACAAATTTGTTACCCGGGACCAGTCACATTAGTTGCAGGAAAGGTCACAAAAATTGCAGGATAGGTCAAATAAAGTTAAAGGAAATTATTCCAATGGCTTGTCGAAGTCCGTTTTCAGAAATCAGGCAATTTAGCACGCTATTAGGCACTTATTTCTACAATGGTAGAATACAAGATTAAAGAATTGAAACGTTTTCCAAACACTAACCTGTAAAAGTGCGCTATTTGATATCTAGTCGATACTAGTATGTACCTATGCGGGTGCTCACTGTATGCGATTGTGGATATTCTAACAGATAATATATTCCGTAAATACCCCTGAAATGGTTATCGCCTACTAAACCTATGGCATATCTTCTAAAAAAACTCTTATGTTCCACTAAAGCAGTCCTAACGAAAGTAAACCTTCTAGCTAGTCATTAAAGAACCCAGCCCCGATTATTTTCTCCAAGCAAATCATCTATTGCTTACAAAATTAGTCATTTGCCAATATCAATATACGTGGTGCTGGTGTAACTTCACGGCTCATAAAACCTGAATCCAAGGCGACACACGTTGAATCATTTGCATGACTCTTGTAGTGTATGAATTTAGAGCAATAAAACGATATTTCTTGTACATAGAAACGTACGTACATATGTGGATACCTGAATTTCACATGCGTGTCTTTGAGTGCGTAGGTACTGGATGCCTATTGCACATGCGTGTCTTTGAGTGCGTAGGTACTGGATGCCTATTGCACATGCGTGTCTTTGAGTGCGTAGGTACTGGATGCCTATTGCACATGCGTGTCTTTGAGTAGGTAGGTATCCTAAGTATTTCCTGAAAATAGTTACTCACAGCCGTATTAACAAACGACCTTATGTTGTCATGCTCTTGTGAGTGATAGTGATATGATAATCAACGTCTGCAAAAATGTAACAAAAGCTGAGTCCACGCATAGGGTCGTTTGTGAATACGGCTGTCAGCCTACAAAAAATAGAATAAGAGTAATTTATTGTTCTGTGTAGTTGACTGAACTCTATCTATACAAGTACGCTGGACTTGCTATATCATACAAAATGACATTAGATCTTTGTGCCGATTTGATTGGCGCCATGTTGCGCTGTTGTCGCGCGTTTTCTATTGAAAGTGATGGTGACCGTCCATGGAACTAATAGTTGCGGAGACGGTTACTTTCAATAGAAAAGAGCGCAACATGGCGCAGATCAAATCAAATAGGCACAAAATTCAGTGCGTTATGTCCTGTCCAGTTGTAATGGAGGTCAGTGGTGATAGACATTGGTCTTATAATGTACTTATTATTAGTGCACAGTCTACTAGTAGACTGTGTGCTGTGTCGAGCTCATTTTGAGCATACCAAGCATAGGTTACATACAGAGCTATGTAGAGTACCGACAGTGTTTGCTAGAATCTTTTCTTCACATGCTATTAGTATTCTAAGTAGGAACTGTAAGCATAAAATACTTAATTTTAGACTTGATTTTATGTTAGTATGTCTACAATACTAGTTTTAAGTCACACAAATAAATGATGAAGGACGTTTTTAAAATTAGGTAGTTAGACAGTCATTCGTGGTACAGATGTACTTCAAATTACTACTAAATTACTTTGCACAAGTAATTATTTATGTTTACTTCCGACTATACCTACTGGCTAAATATATTTCCTGATTAACTACTCTAGTAGGTAGGTAGCCATTATAACGTTTTGTTATTTCAATATGCGCAGTTGTTATCGTTTTATTTATCTTTGGAACAAAAGAAGCGCCTTCTTCAGAACGAGAAAAATATTTGTGCACCTGATGACGTAATCGAGTCGTGCGAGAAGCTAAATTCAAGGGACCAAAATAATTCCAATTTTATGAAATGATTCGCCTTATACCCGACTGCCAAAAAGGCTTATGTTTTTTAATAATTGAATTAAATGACAATTCCCTGTTGGAAACGGATCAACCCCTGTCTACCCACATAAAGTCATCATTTCGACACGGGACTATTTTATTAGTAGGTACACTAGCAGCGCCCCGCGGTTTCAGCCGTGCCTCGTAAGTCCTAGTCTCGCGGAATCGGGATAAAAGTAGCCCATGTGGTCTCCAGCTGTCGACGTTTCAAGTTTCATCTCAATCGGTTCTGTAGTTTTTGCATGATAAAGAAACAAAGTCACTTAAATACTTTCACATTTATATCTATATATATAAAAGAAAGTCGTGTTAGTTACTCCACTTATAACTCAAGAACGGCTGAACCGATTTAGCTGAAAATTGGCAGGGAGGTAGTTTAGAGCCAGGAGAAGGACATAGGAACTTTTTATCCCGTTCGATTAAAAAAAAATGCTTATTTATTGCCTTTAAGGCGGAACAAAGTTCGCCGGGTCAGCTAGTTATTAATAGAATTAAGTTTTACTATTATTTTAATATTGTTAACTATTAACAATGACGTTCTAACAACATTGTCCATTATGATAATAACAATAATGGGTAATATTAGCAGCAGCATGCTACTGATCGATTTTATATACCTAGGTCTATCTACTTAATCGGATTTCTATAAGTATTATATTTATTACTTAACTAGACGATGTGGTTTTTGTCTAGATCGACTAGAAAGCGTGATTACTGTCGGTTTATTATAAGAAAGAGTATTCTTTATCCGAGTTTATGTATTTTTCCACAAATCGGCTGCTTGAGCCTTTCTTAAAAAAAACATCTGCAGGACACACAATGTTAATGATTTTGTAAATAAACAAAATGCTTTATTTGACTTCATCTCGAGCTGATGGCATAATAAAATTGATTCACTAACAACTACGAGGCCTCTACTATCCAGAAGGTTCAGTTGATTCTACAACTAAACCGTTTGGATAGCCTTTCAGAGCAGGCTTTTGATCGCTCGCTAAAACGGATCCGGGAACGGCAGTGATGTGGGTCACTCCCGGACCCCGGTAGATTATAGGAACTCTTTTGGGACATACAGATTAAGGTGCAAGAAAGTTCCGGAGAGTTCGAATAATATTCCGGGCTTGAACCTGCACACCTATAGAAAGCCACCGGAGAATCTTTAGTCGGTTTAACTCCGAAATAAGGGACATGACGATTGACGCGTCCCTTATTTAGTCGAGACGCCCCGGGGTGTAGATTCCGACACCTCCGGGGCGTCATCGTCGCATCGTGTATCTACGAGGATATTTTCACTCAGTAAAACAAAACATAGCGACAACGGAAATACATCCTCTGTGAAAATTTCAACCGTCTAGCTATTACGGTTCATGAGATACATCCTGCGGTGACAGACAGACGGATAGAAAGCGAAGTCTCACTAATAAATCCAATGTTTTACCCTTTGGATACGGAACCCTAAAAAGGTAGAGACAGTTTATATTAGGTAAGTTAACCGCCAAGTGATGAAATATCTAGCTTCGTCCTTGTATTTTGTTTTTATGCAGATACCTTGAGTTAAATTAGTTTATTTTGTTGTAATTTAAGCCAATTAAACATACTCGAATTTCGTGTTCTCTTTACATTTAACCTACTGAGGTTAAATGTAAAGAGAACACGAAATTCGAGTGATCGAGTACTTGTAACAACTGAGATAATTTACAAGAAAACATGATTATTTTTTAAATCAACTGTCTAGCTATCACGGCTCATGAAATACAATCTGGTAACAGACAGAAGGACAGCGAGGTCTTAGTAAAAGGGTCCCGTTTTTAACCTTTGGGTACGGAACCCTAAAAATACGTAGTAAAACGTAAAACACGAAGAAAGAAAGAAGAAGTTACCTATCTAATTAACTATTTATAGTAACCTATCCATAAATGAATAGACAGTTAGTTCAATAGTTCAAGGGCCAAAGGATCGATAGTAAGCACTTAAGTTTGTACTCACTGCCACCTCCTCTTCTCATTCAACTTGACAGATGCGGAGTTTCCCATCGTCGTCGGATCGCCAACAAGTTTGAAGTAAACGACTCAACACTACACTACGTTAGCTAGTCAAGATGTAAGTAGGCGTCTGGGCCATGAGACGGCGGTACTAAGACTCTACGGAGCCTCGCCTTGCGGCCGGCCGTGACTTTCCCTCCTTGCGACACTGAACGTCATTTCCTTACAATCACTTTGAAAATTGTATGTGGAAAATTGGGGGTAATGACTACTAAAGACCCACGTTATGTTTAGCATAGGCTTTAGTTACTTTTCTCCCTACCCTATCCTATTATGGAACTTAGGTACCTACGCAAAGATACGCCATCTCCTATCTCCTTAGCTTTTTTATATTTACTTCTAGGAAAGGTATGAAAAGTTACTAAAAGGAGATTTTAAATGTTATGTTTAATATTATGTATAATTTATTTAAAAAAACGTAGAGATAAACAGAATTAGTACGCCTTAGTACATATTTATTAGCAGCATCGCCATTATCATCAGCTAGCACCACAGAGACGCTGTGGGATTTGTTTTAATATATCACTGTGTGCGATACGATTTGAATCCTCCCGCCAAAACAATAACAAGTGGCTTGGCAAATGAAGATTGTGCCCAGTTCAGCATGCGCGCGTTCCAGAGCTGGTACACTATTAATCTTTATCTTACTGGTAGCACAAGACCTGATTCTACCGATATTTAAAAAGTGAGCAATTTACTGCTTTCTGAGTAACTATTCTGCTCATTACTTCAAAGATCCCTTAAAAATGTATGAGCTCCCCTTACGGTAAGAATCACGGGTAGAATCATCCATCACATCCATCACAATCAACCATAAATGTATGCTTATGCAAAGAGTTCTGTGCAATCAACCGACTAGCCTGGCTGTCAACGAGTAATCGGCGAACATCCATTAAAAAAAAAAGAATAATTTAGATAAAGAAAAAATAGGAGAACCTACTTCTTTTTTTGAGTCGGTTATATAAAAGGAGATAAAGGATTTCGAGGCTGTATATAAAATCTTCCCTGCCCTTGAATAAGTATGAATGAAAAAAATAACAACGACTTTGGCAGATCTTTTTTGATTTAATTCAATTTTTAGCGAACGAGCTATTTCTCCGCAGCAAAAGTAGGGTAAAAACATCGAAAAAACGAAAAGTCCTTACCCTATCGGGTAAAAAACATGCTCTAAATGTGGAAAATACGAATGCGATCATTCTTCCACTCCGCCGCGCCTATTATTCATAAAGCTGATCTCGATTATCACAAAATACAAATTTGCAGGCAGTTTTGGCTTTTGAAAATGTCAATCATTCTTTTTTTAGTCTGTGTCGCTTTTCACATGGTAACACTGCCATTATGAACTCCGATCAAAAACTCAAATACATTGTTTAGTTATGTAATCCTGGTGGTTTGAAATAATTTGAATACAATTTTGACAAAAAAGTAAACAAACAAATATGTTCTGGCATTTCATTGGCTGTTGCCACGCCGTTGCTAAGGAAAACTGATTTGTTTTGGCTATTTCTCCGCAGCAAAAGCCCCTTAGCAACCAGATACCCGGATAACAGAAACTGGAGATTATCATACCCAACAACCTAGCAAATCATGTCACAAAGCTGTAGCTAAATTGATAAAAGTTACCAGGCGATCATGACTTCTAAGAACTATTTTTATCCCGTATGGATATCTAAATCTATACTAATATTATAAAGCGGAAGAGTTTGTTTGGTTGTTTGTTTGTTTGAACGCGCTAATCTCAGGAACCACTGGTCCGATTTCAAAAATTCTTTCAGTGTTGGATAGTACATTTATTGAGGATGGCTATAGGCTATATTATATTTCCAAAAAAATTAGGGATCCTCACTAAAAGTCCAATAATGTAACACAAGGTGTGAAAAAAATTACCCATAAATTTCTTACAGCGCGTGCGCTGCGAAAACTATTGGATAGAGAATAAAACTATGTACTACAACTTTGTAGAACATGTAATTGTCTACTAAAAACATCGCGACACCATATGTGCAACTATTGTAGTTATCTCACAATAAGTGTTTTTGTAATTTTTGTTAATAATTAAAATGCCGTCGCTTTAATAACCATTTTTTTTGTACCTTGGTATTAATGGTAAAATTAATATTAAAAATGTAAGTATGTTGCAACCAAATAAGTATTAAGTATTGCGCGCGCATGTATGAGGGAGTGGTAGCGCGGTCGGCTCCTTGCAAAGCGGTTGTGCTCAGTGATACTTTTTAATACTTCTTTTTTAGGGTTCCGTACCCAAAGGGTAAAAACGAAACCCTATTACTGAGACTTCGCTGTCTGTCTGTCTGTCTGTCCCTCTGTCCGTCTGTCCGTCTGTCACCAGGCTGTATCTCATGACCCGTTATAGCTAGACGGTTGACATTTTCACAGAAGATGTATTTCGGTAGCCGCTACAACAACAAATACTAAAAACAAAATAAAACAGAAATTTAAGAGGGGCTCCCATACAACAAACATGTATTTTAGTTATTGTTGTCAATTTCCGTATCTAATTAGATTTTGTATTATATAATTTTTGTACAGATGTTATAAGTAGGTACAGAATAATAAATAAACAAATCTAGCTGTGTAGCCCCGGCATTAGCTGTGTAGTCCCGGCATAGAATAGGGTTACCCCATCTCATCCCGTGGGTGTAGTAAAGGCGACTAAGGGATCTGAGGGAGATTAGCAAACCTTAAGAACTCCCCGCGCGGTGGCGGATAAACTGCTTGATCCCTAAGAGGGTTGGTGTCAGGCAGGCGGCCGGCCGTAAAAACATTGCCAAATCTAATTGCAGAAGGTATGGTCAATGATGACTTACCGACTGTGCCGACCCCAAATAAAAAAAAACAATTTGGGGTTTAGCGGCCCGGGCCCCCGAGAGTCGGAAGAGACCGGGAACATCGCTCAGATGAGAAGAAATAAATAAACAAATCCTGAAAGTCACTTTTCTACGCGAACGAAGTCGCGGGCACTGCTAGTTCTTAGATAAAAATAAAAATAGGAAAATACGTTATGTTCTAATAGCCTAAGAGCCCGTGAACCCCAGACCTTCGTTATTTTGTAAGAGCTGAAAGTTTGTCAGGGCATGCTCCTATACACAGGTAAGAACGCAGGACTATTATGAAGATTGGCTTGTAGTAGCTTTGCGTACCTGCGTACAGGCTTTCCTTTGTCTGGCAAGGGATTGGAACTATCAAAAATGTCTGGCTAATGAGGAAACATCATCTACTTATTACCCAAGTATTATATATAAAAATCAGCTTTTATACTATAACGTAAGTAGAATTATAATTTCATGAACATTGGGTGTCTGGCAATGAATGACGTGATTTTTAATAATATTCTGAAGGTAATACCTAAAAATCACACTTTATTATTTGATGAATTTAGATCGATAATTTTACACACCTTTAGTACCGTTTACCTGCCAAAGCCACTACAAGCCAAACTTCATAATAGTCCAGCGTTCTTACCTGTGTATAGGAGCATGCCCTGACAAACTTTCAGCTTTTATAAAATAACGAAGGTCTGGGGTTCACGGGCTCTTGCTCTATAACATTAGTCGTGTTCCTACATTGTAATCAATGACAGAGATAAAGAGACGTTCCAGACTGCAGCGCGAAAGAGATAGCAATCACTCTAGTAGTGATGTGCCGAGTACGGCTTGACTCGAGTCAGACTCGATTCTTCCTGTGGACTCGCTTATTCGAGTCCCAATTTATTTGGATTCGAGTACGCCGGACTCGATTCCGGTACTCGAGTCCGGCGTACCCGAGTACTGGACTCGATTCCGGTACTCGAGTACTGGACTCGATTCCGGTACTCTGGACTCGATTCCGGTACTCGAGTCAGGAAGAATCGATTCCGCACTCGCTTACTGGATTCTATTATGCGATTCCAACTGACTCGAGTTAGTTGACACGCGCGTTCTCCATCTCTGTTTCACTCACTCCACGCAAAGTTTCGTTTTCCATAGGTACTTACATAAATTTACTCGAAAAAAAATGGTTCCCGCCGAACCGTCAAACTTCGACTATCCGTTCGTACGAATTTTTATTCAAGAATAATATTGTCTGTGGTAGTCCAATCAATATTATTGTTTGTGGCTGTTCAATTCAGTTAAACTTTGAATAAAACCATACATGTTGTAAAACAATAATAAATCTTGGGGAATTAAGGAATAAGGTCTACAGTCGCTTGACACACATTGGTGATGCGAGTCCGGAATTCGAGTCTGGGATTCGAGTCTGGGATTCGAGTCTGGGATTCGAGTCCGGGATTCGAGTCCGGACTCGAGTCTGGGATTCGAGCCCGGACTCGAGTCCGTATAAACCGACTCGAGTCGACTCGAGTCACAAAAACAGCGACTCGGCACATCACTACACTCAAGCGAAATTGAAATCGGAGATTCCCCGACTTCATATTGCGTTAGTACCGTCAACAAAAAAGTTAGGTGAAATAAATTAAATATTAGGTATGTAAATAAAAAAACTAAAATAATATTAATATTTTTTAATGAGTATTTATTACAATAACAAAAAAACAACTACTTATAGATACTACAAGAAATGATATATTATACGATATGTACTTTAAATAGGTTTAAATCAATATTTGGAGTGATAGTGTGAAAACAACAAATAGGAGTCGTTTACTTTAATTTTCCATAGTAGGTACCTATGTTTATTCCAGGAGTAAATCTCCATTGATAACATTATCGATTGGCGCAATAAATTATGGTGATTATTTTAAATTGTAAAATTTAAAAAAAAAGAAACAATTTCAGACTTTGTGACAGCAATGGATGAGTTTTCCAAAAATCGAACATGATTACACGCAGCGCTTTATACTATAAATAAAAAAAGCGTAATGTATCTTAATCATAAGTGTTTTTATGAAGATCGCAGAACACAAGTTAAAAAACAATCGAAAATTTCCGTTAGAGTTTGATAATGGGGTAGTTCATAAAAAAGTTTTGTCACAGTTGCCTTTATTAATATAAATAATCTTAGTAACAACATTATTAATTATAGCAATATGATCATGAATGTTATGAAGAAAAAAAATCTGAAAAATAAAATTAGGTATGATTTTAAACTGTTCTTGGTAGTAACAGTACCTATTAATAAAAAAAATATGATCACTAACTGTTATGAGCTCCGATGGTAGTAGGTAATAAAAAAGTCGGAATAAAAAAAGTATGTAAAATAATATTATAATTATGAACTCAAATCGGTAGTAAGACAAAGAATAGTACTTATAGTTTTATGTGAGCCAATATGGACCCCTAAGAAACACTGGACTGATGGTTAAGTGAGACGAATCTAATGATACATTAAGAGGATCGTCTCCATTCTCTTTCTCCATACAAACGTAGTTTAAATTTTCCTCCCTGGATAAAGACATTAGAGCAAATATGTTTATGCCATAAAACTTATATCTGTCATGACTATGCATCTACCTTTTTATTTTTTTCATTTTATTATTTTTATTAGAAAAAAAAAGGTAGATGCATTGTCATGACAGATATAGGTTTAATGGCATAAACATATTTGCTCTAATGTCTTTATCCAGGGAGGAAAATTTAAACTACGTTTGTATGGAGAAAGAGAATGGAGACTATCCTCTTAAAGAAATCCATCGAGTTGCTTGAAAGATACGAGGGAATAATAGTAGATTGTATACCAAGGGAGAAAAGACTATTTCTCCCTTGGTATACAGGGAGGGAGGGATACTTTAGTAGAATCCTGAGCGAATGAAGGGATTCAAAGTATCTCACTCGAGCGAAAAATAGTGTTTGCTCCCGAGGTGAACATTCTACTTTTCATCACCCTCTATGAGAAAATGAGTAACGTACTTTGACCATTGTTCCCGTGACAGTAACTAACTACCAATTTTTATCAAAACCTTCTACCTTATTCTTCTACCAAACTACCATTTTCTACTAAACCTACCATTTTCCATCAATAACTACCATTTTTTACTACATCCTACTATTTTCTACCAAAAACTGCCGATTCTACTAAAAACTACCATTTTCCACCAAACCTACCATTTTCTACCAAAAACTACCATTTTCTACCAATACCTACCATTTTTCACCAAACCTACCAATTTCTACCAACGTTACCGTTTCTTACCAAAACCTACCATTTTCTACCAAAACCCTCCATTTTACCAATATTCTATCTGTACGGTCGAACACCCATCGCTCACCTATCAGACACATGTGTTGCTTAACCTGCTCGGTCTATCACCCATCACTTACCTATCAGACACGCAGTACGGTGATAGGAACTCTTTGTTAATTGAAACTTTTTAAAAATATTCACATTCCAAATTCAAATCTCATTATTGCCCTGCTAGCAGGAAGAAAAAACGCTATGAAAATGCCTGCTAGGAACATCGCCAGCAAAGCGCTACTTCTTGCCCTGTTGACAGGGATTAGACTAGTTCTTTTCGAATAGATGGGATGAAAAGAATATTACAAACATACAAGATAGGCGCGAAACACTGAACCCTTTCCTTGCAGCCGGGTTATAAAAATAGGTTGATTTATGAAATTATCTCGAAAACTATGTACCTTCAAATAATGATAATTTATTGCGTTTCTGTCGTTTTGTCTTACTTGATATTGCTGAATCAGTTTTGTGCATGTTATGGAGCCTGACATCGCAGTACTTATCAATGCTTAAACTATTCATTCATTTCTGTTATGCTGACCGTACCAACGCCAACGAATCGAACTCGCTGGATCACACTTTTTGATGAGTTTAGTGTGATTATTGCACGATGGTCGGACCAAGTATCGGAACAGCTGGAGATACCGCTTAGCACGGCTCTTCATCAGGCCACCGACAGAGATCACTGGAGGAAGACGATTGCCAGATTGCATACCAGGGGTCACGATCCTCATCAATGAGGGAACGACGGAGGAGGAGGAGTGTGATTTTTATGGATGTAATGAATGAAGCAAAACTATACTTACTTATTAATTTTAATTACACAATTGGAATAACACAATTATGAACAAATTCTTAAAATTAAACGCTCTGTTTGCCTGGTACAAACGGTTTTTTTTTTTTTTTTTTCGTTTGGCATGAACGAACGAAAGGAATGAACAATATTATAAAAATCCACAGATAATTTAATGTTCGACCGAACTGAATATTTCATCTGACTGGCAACAATAGCAAACCCCCCCACCCCTCCACAATTAAAAAAAAAAAATTGCTGCGTGAAAATAGCCTCTGCCAATTTTTAGGTTATTAATGGCACGTAAACACGGATTTTTGTTATTTATTTTGATAAAATAGATTAACTACACAGCAAAGATGAAAAAAGAAGGTAAATTCTTAAACTTCTTACTTAAAAATGATATATCTTCTGAAAATTAGCTACAAATATCGACAATTCCATTTCAGAAGTGCAGGACATATTTCTCAAAATAATGAAAGAAGAAGAGGACACATCAGCTGCTATTGCCGCTATTAAAACACTATTGACTGTTATCGAGAACTATAAAGGTATTTCTATTGATTTTCTTTAGTAATTAACAACTTTTTTGACCACTGAAAAAGTCTCAACCAGTTACAGACCTATACCTACTATTGCATCAGGCGTCTTTGACTTTACGACTGGTTGTAGTGGCAACGGTGCGGGAACTGGATTTGAACCTGCAGCTGGCCGTGGAAGCCATGAAACACTGTGACCAGCCCGTCACTGCCATATCTTCAGGGTGTGAACTGTTTATGAGGTTTATTACCTTTGCTAAACTAGATGTTAAGGTCAGTATCAGAACCAGTTACTACTATGGTTGCTTTTACATCATATACCTATTACTTAATAATAGAGTGATTACTGGTATAACTCAAGCTCCGTTAAAACATGGTAAATATGTACACTACTAGCTGTGTCCCGCAGTTTGACCCGCATTTCACTCGATCCCGTGGGAATTATTAAAAATCTTTTCTTATTGGATGCCTACATCACATAAAATCACACTCTCCAAACAGCCCTCTGCTATCAGTGGTTGTGCGATGATCAGTCAGTCAGTTAGGACAAAGCCATTAAAAGATGTAGATTATTAAATAATATTTGTACTACTAATTTTTTATAAATGCTATGGCTGATTTTATTCGAGATTCTTTGGAAATAATGGAATAAAAATTAGCCAATCTTATTCCAGTTTCTAAACTTTCTTTGTTGAATTTCATCACAATCAATGATGCAAGCTACAATCAATTTATAATTGTATAATTTCAGTCATTTGAAGAATGTGAGCAAATAATGCTTCAAAGGGGTCGTATATTCCTCGACACACTGATGCAAGCGAGAGGGAAGATCGCCAAACAAGTCCTGCCATTTATACCTGATGGTTCTGTAAGTATAATTAATAAACTAAATTCAAGCCCAGGTTTTGTATAATTTTAGTAAATGATACATAATATAAATCTTCTAAAAGACTTCAAGATGTTTTACAGAAATACAGATCAATTAAAAATACGATTTTTCATAGTACAATATTTACAGATTGATTTTAAATACATGCTGAGTCCGTCTGTCTCTCTGCCTTTATATCTGTTTTTTTTAAACAGACAAGGCATGCCAAGTTTATAATTGTTATATTTTATTCCAGAAAATATTAACACATTCTCGGTCTAGAGTTGTGTTACAAGCTTTACTAGAGGCGGCTAAAGCAAATAAAAGGTTTGAAGTATTTGTCACGATGTCCTGCCCAGATAACAGCGGGTAAGTCACACCTATTGTAAATTAAACTTATACTGCAATTTATAATAATTCCAATAATTGCTCTTGTTTCACTATGTTTAGCTTTTAAATTAATACATGATGACTGCAAAAAAACCTCGTGAGTATCTTGTATCTTCTTCTCATTGGAGGTCGCGTTCTGAAAACGATTCAAAAACGTCCATGTGCAGTCTTATTCTATAAATATGATTTGATTTGATTTAAGGGTCCAAGAATGTCATCTTTCTCCACTTCACTCTTTTTCCTGTCAAATATGCATTCACTTACTTTATTACAATGTTGTCCCTTTTACACAATCTATTTTAATACCTCAATAAAAACCTTAATGGTTTTTGTTAAATAATGATTTTGAATAGATTGTTAAATAACAAAATAAGTTAAATTCCTATGATTAAGTAAACAAACAGGTGCCAAAACATCTTTAAAAAAATGGCGAATGCGCAAAGGTCGATTGTTCATAAACGTCGCACGTAAATGTACTGCGCGAAATTTCCCCTTACACGTCAGTATTATTCAAGATGTTTGCCGGCACTTGTTCCTTATGATCCTCTAAATACATTTCTGCATATGTTTCTCATTGCTTCCGTAAACCTTTTGGGGGTACGAGATGGTGTGTCCAAAGGGAAGATCTTCCACTGGGCAGATGGTTTTGCCCGGTAGGCCGCGGCCCGACGATGTTGTATATGAGCTTATCTCGGAAATAATGTTGATAGTGCGATTCAGGATTGTACTAGTTACGCCATCTAGTTGGTTCTGTGGGCGTCCCGCCACAACCTCATAATACGATGTTTTCCAACACCTAATTCCTTCTCTCTCGTTCGGTCCAGCGAGCGGATGTGCGCGTCGCTGGTGGAAGCCGGCGTGGAGGCGATGGTGGTGCTGGACTCCTCCGTGGGCTACGTCATGGAGCAGGTGGAGCTCGTCCTGCTGGGGGCCGAGGGGGTCACGGAGAGCGGAGGTATTATCAACAAGGTACATCGGATTTATTTGACGACCTATGTGGTGCGACATGCAAATAACCGACTGCAATCCAGAAGGTTGCGGGTTCGGTTCCCGCCGGATCCAAGTCTTTATGCTTGTTTCTGGTCTAGGTGTAGAAAACACCCAGACCAGAAACATGTGTGTGAAATATGTGTATGTATTTACAAAAAAAAGTATAATATGTAGTATATCCGTTGTCTAGTACCCGTAGTACAAGCCTAGTGCGTAGTTTAGGTCTAGTTGCGCTGTGTATAACATCGTGTATTTTTTTTTTAATAAATATAGCATGAATGACGTTACACACAGCGCAATGTAGACCCAAAATAAGCATTAGGCTTGTACCATTGATACTTTATTAATTTATAAATAAATAAAGTACCCTTGCTTGTACTATGGGTACTTAATTTATTTATAAACTTATTATTTATTTTTCTTTTCCAGATCGGAACATATTCGCTAGCCATAGCAGCGTTAGAACACAAGAAACCCGTGTACGTGCTAACAGAAAGCTTCAAATTCTCAAGAATATATCCTCTGAACCAACGCGACTTGCCCAACGAATTCAAATACCTCTCCAGCGTCATAAAGTCGGGTAAAGATCTGTCCAAACAACATCCTCTGGTCGACTACACGCCGCCCTTGTATATTTCCTTGTTGTTCACAGACTTAGGCACGTTTACGCCTTCAGCAGTTAGTGATGAGCTTATTAAGTTGTATTTGTGAATATTTTTAAGGATTATTAAAAAGTTATTTATGTAAACCGTATTTTAAAGTGTTACATAATATGGTACTAGCTGCGTCCTGCGTAGCCTATGTTACTCAGGGTGAATGTAGCTTTCTAATGGTGAAAAATTTTTTTAAATCGGTCCAGTAGTTTTTGAGTTTATTCATAACAAAGATAGACACACATACACACACAAAAATACAAATCTTTTCTCTTTATAATATTAGTATAGATAATATTATATAATATGTAATCCTATCTTACTATTATTATAAAGCTGAAAGTTTTTGAGTGTGTATGTGTGTGTTTGTACCTCAATCACGTAAAAATCGCCGAACCGATTACCATGAAACGGTAGGTAGATAGCTAGAGACCTGGAATAACACATAGGCTATTTTTTTATCCCGCTATTCCCGCGGGATCAGGAGTTACGCGGGTGAAACCGCGGGTGAAACCGCGGGGCGCAGTTATATAATATGTACATATTATTAGTAGTTGCTTAGTTTGGGAATAGATTACGCTCGCGCTGTGTGCAACGTTCTGTAATATTTTATTTATTCTACTATTTTATATATTTTTAAATAGATATGATTTCTTAAATATAGAGGTTACACATTTAATTTGTGTTTTCAATTTTTGAAAACACAAAATTCAAAAATTATCTGGCACTTTAATATGTATGAAAAATATTCACAATACATCATTTAAAATTAATACTAGATCTAAATTAATATCTCACTTTGTGTTATCTCAACTAATATTATAAAGGCGAAAGTTTACGGTCAAATGGCTAGACCGATTTCGATGCAAATTTGCACAAACATATTATTTAGGTATTTTTCTTCATAAGTCTATTATTATGAAGAAAAATACCTACTTTTCGCAATTCAAACCGCAAATTAGTAGATAGTAGGACAAGGCGAACCTAGTCCTACTATCTACTAATATTATTAATGCGAAAGCTGAGATGTTCATTTGTTTCAATCACGCAAAAACTACTGAACCGATTGCGATGAAACTTTGTATACAAATAGCTGGAGATCTAGATTAAAACATAGGCTACTTTAATCCCGACATTGTCCTTGCATCGGGACTTACGCGGGTGAAACCACGGGCGCTGCTTTTACAATAAACAATACCTGCAAAAGGCAAATTTAAAACATATAGAATCTATCTCTTGTTATCGGAAGCACAATCATCACAATATTCATATTGCCACATTATTTTTTATAATTGCAACACTATAAATACGGAACCCTAACTAGACTTTTTGGAATACGGTTAAGAGGTCTGGATCCCTATTTTTTAATGGCTCGTACCATTTCGAGCAATTTAAACAGCTCGATTTCTACTGATTTTCGTTCGATGTCGGACTCCTGTGGCGAGAGATTGGGACCACTCGTTGCGGTCGTGCGATTCATATAAAAAAATACCGATATAGAACGAAGATCATACGAAATCAAGCGATTTAAAGTCCAATAATATAGCTCCTGAAGACCTGTGAACCAGTTGTAAGGCCTAAGGCCAATCGCACACGATGGACAACTAACATATAAAAGAAACGTAAAATGACACCTACCTACTCTGTACATGATAGTGAAAATACCTAAATACAAGTATTACGTATACATATGTATGTATGTATATAGACCACTGAAAACTGTTATAAAATAAATATGCGTGTATTTTATTTATAGCATATTATAAATATATCTTGGAAAAATTGCAGAAATAACATAAAATTAAATTCATTTGAAATTTGATGTGAAAATACAAAAATACACGTTTATTTATAGGTACAGCTGCCTTTTTTTATTGCAATTTAACCATTATTATTAATTATCGTATTTTCATTTTCTCTGACAGATTTTTCATAATTTTATAATTCCTTTATATTTTTATATCCTTAAAAAAGTATTCTTATTCAAAACTAATTATAACGAAAATGTCAGTTCTCATAATATTTAGACCAGCCGCAGACGACGGACATCCGTTTCTGGCGGACTGAAGCGGACAAAAGTCCGTCGTCGACGGTGGGCCTTAAGACTTAGAAAATGATACTAATTCTAACATCTAATCTAACATAAAAGTACCATTCCGAGAGATCAAACTATTACGTGTATAGAGATAAAATAATTACAAGAAATAGAAAGAACACCAACAACTTTTCTATTGTTTACTGGACTTCTGTGTCCGTCAGTTACACATTTAGAAATATTTTACAAGATGAAATGCATTATCAAAAATCCTTCCGTGACAGGATTCGAACCTGTGCCCCTCGCTTGCCGGGCGAGTGCGCTAACCACTGCGCCACATGGGAACCCACATGACACGGTGAATTAACGATTATACATCATCAAATATGGGTTTGTTACACATTTATTGACCTAACATATGAAATTATAATTGACCGAGAGCGAGAGAACCGTGTCTACTTCAAATTTAGCAAAATTTGATTAAATTTGCTTTCGTCTGTCTGTTTGTATGTATGTATGTTAGTTCTCCTCTAAAGTTCGTATTTCTCAACCGATCTTGATATAACTTAGTATAGAGGTAAAGTATTATTTCAAGAAAGTTTGATGTTCTATCTATTTTTGTAATATCTTTTATATGTCTACATGACACGTACCAATACACATACTGCATTTATCATTCCAATTATTTACAATTAAAATAAATCTTAAAATAACCAACTGCACTAAATAAATGAACAAAACTGTAAAGGATACAACTTACAGGCAGATTGCACAAATATGTTTTTATTGCTAAAAGAAATAATGTCTTAAGGCGCCATAAGCTTACGAAATACATTTGACCACCGACAGATGGCGCTAGTACATAATATCAAAATCAAACATTTGAATTAGGTACTGTATGTTTTTTTTCAATGCTTTCCAAAATTCTGCACCAGACAGAGGAACACGCATCAAATCGGAATAATAAAGATTGCAGGTTCAATTTCTGTCTGGTGTACAATTTTAGTAAGTCCCGATCCCGTGGAAATATCGGGATCTTGTAGCCTATGTAACGTCTCGATAATTTAGCTTTCTATTGGTGAAATAATTTACAAACAAACAAAAAATCTTACATCTTTATAATATTAGTATAGAGTTTTAAAAAACCAAGTGTAGGATACACTTTAAAATATACAATCAATATTACTTTAGGTATTTGGTTAAAACACAATGTGAAAAACTTAAATTCTTTATACTATTGGATTTTGAGCAATAGCGAGAAGGCGTGAATACACATATTAATACGCAAAAAATCACTTTAAATTTAATTCTGTGAGCTTATGGCACCTTAAGACATGGGATACAATTCATTAGGAAGACACGATTATTGAATATCTTACATATTTTCGAGCAAAACGAGCAGGATACCTAAATCTTCTAAACATTCTTCTTCTCATAAACTTCTATCATATTTAGATTTTTCTCGAAAACGGTTTGGCAAAATCTAAATCTTAACGATGCTGAGGCAATCTTGAAACGGTTTAGTTATAGAATACCAAGGATGCTAGCTTCAAGATTTTCTGCTGGACTCCAAGCGAAGCAAATACTTCGCTTTAATTTAAACAAGCCTGCTCATACACAAAGCACTTAACCCAGATCGCTCGTCCCGCTCTTTTCGCCCAGGTCAGGTTATGTCAGGTTACCTATTATAAATGCTGTCTATAATGGTGTGTATCTGGTGGAAATGCGGCCGTTTCTCCGGCTCGTACTCCCAACATCTCAGCATCAGAGCGTACACTTCTTCGGAGCAGCCGTCCGGTGCTGGCATCCTGTAACCTGAAGCCGATAATATAGGGTTCAGATTAGGTAATTGTCACTACGTTACTAATATACAATTGGCGTATCTCTATGTATATAATAGTTTTTACAAAATAATCAATATCTATTAAAGGCGAAGTTAGTGGAAGGGCAGAAATAGGGACAGTAGGAAAGATGAGTGCCAAAAACGGATACAGTGGGAAAGATAGGAGTCAGTAACACTGAGAAATATGGGAGCCAGGAATGGAATAGGGGAGAACGTAGAGGGCACAGGGAAAAGACAGTCGTTTATTGGGACAGTGGGAGGTAGGCGGGTAGAAGCCAAAAAGGGTGAAACAGAGGTGTACCTTCCGGTATCTCACATTTCCTACTCTTCACCTTTTTGCTTTCTATCTTTCCCACTATCCACCTTTCTACCGCCCATCATTCCCACTGTCACCTATGTTTCCCACTGTCCCTTTTTTGCGTCTCATAGGTCTCTAAGTGCGTACCTGCATCAATCTTCTCCCTGGCCCTAGAGTTGGTGATGCCGGCGTAGGGCGTGTCTCCCTTCGAGAATATCTCCCACATCAGCACGCCGTAGCTCCACACGTCGCATAACGACGTGTATTTACCTGCGACATAATACGCGTGTTACCTCTCGATTCTGATGGAATGTTACTAGTGTGACCAGTTATAATTAATTAAGTTAGCAGAAAACACTGAAATAAGCCGCCAACTGCGTTAGGATTAGCAGAGAAGACACTAAATTTACCAAAATTAGCGCCAAATTTGCCAGAATTTATATACAAATTCCTAGAAATGACGCTAAAATTAGGAGAAAACTCCTATAAACCAAGGGGAAGCAAAGGGAAACCAAACTATTTGTATGGATAGGCTAAGGTAGACTACATTTGCCGAAGTTATCCGAAAGGTTTCGGCAAGCTCTGGCAACAGCGGCGCGATGAACACCGAGGGGTTTAACGGGTATATCCTGCCGCACACCATCTTGGCCGGGGGGGGGGACCCCTACACACCGGGCCGCTCTTCCCCCGGAAAGCGGCCTGATGGTCTTAATTAGATTCCCCTCGAGAAAAAAAAAGGGTAGACTACATACCAAAGTTGAGCGCCTCCGGAGCGGTCCACTTGATGGGTATCTGCTTCATGCCGCCGGAGACGATGTACTCCTCCTCCTCGCGCGACATGCCGAAGTCGGAGATCTTGACGCTGTGGTCGTCCGACACCAGGCAGTTGCGCGCCGCCAGGTCTCTGGGGGGGGAGGGCTGTAGTGAAACACGCGGGGTTTGGTGTGTGTGGTGTGAGGGTGTGGGTTGGTGTGTATGGTGTGGTGTGTGTGTGATGTGGTGGGGTGTAGGTTTGTGGTGTGGTGTTGTGGTAGGGTGTAGGTGTATGGTGTGTTGTGGTGGGGTGTAGGTGTGTGGTGTGTGGGGTGGTGTGTGGTGTGGCGTGTGTGGTGTGGTGTGGTGTGGTATGGTATGTGTGGGTATGCTGGTATGTGGTGTGTTGTGTGGTGTGGTATGGTGGGTGGTGTGGTCTGGTATGTGGGGTGTGGTCTGGTGTGTGTGGTGAGGTGAGGTGAGGTGAGGTGTGGTGTGGTGTGGTATAGGTACCTGTGTATGCAGTTCTTGGACTCGAGGTAGCTCATACCGGCGGCGGCGTCGCGGCACATGGCGAGCTGCGCGCGCGGCCCGGCGCTAGCCGCGCGCGTGCGCAGGTATGTCAGCAACGAACCGCCTGGGGAAAGGAAAATACATCATATTATTTTGATGACCCGGCTGCGATTCAGGAGGTGGCATGAATCAATTACCTTTGTGAAAATTAATTTATGTCTATGTTATTGTAACTAAATATATAGTACAGTTTTTTACTTGCTGCACAGAACGCGACGTAAAAAGTGGAAGCGCAGTATTTCGCTCTCTCTCTCTCTCCCACTCATGGATGTTATGGACAGGCGCATTGCTCTCACATTGCCATATCCATAATTGGTATCGATATTGCAAGCTCACCACTCTAATCGTTACCATAATTTATGACGGTGTGTAGCGAGTAAAAAATTGAACTATAGCCAAGATAATGTTTAACAATGTTAAAATATTATGTAGGTACCTACCTAAATCACATAATTTATCATGCTCAGAACGTTATTCTTCAACGCTTTCGTGACAAAAATAATAATTAAAAGCTCTAAAACATAATATTCTCAAGCTGCCAAAAGGAATATAAATAAAAATGCAGCCGCCACAACCTACATATTTCACATATTTCTACAAGATATAAACGTATCACCGTGGGCTGTGTGACGATTTGTCTTCTGAAGGACGTCACGTGTGTGACGATTAAAAATGGAATATATGGTAGGTAGATGAAAACTAATACAAAATCTTATCCAAAATTTAATTTACGTCGTGGGATTCAAACCAACGATCTCCGTTTTACCAGAGCGGCTCAATACCAACTGGATTTTTCACAATAAATCGCTATCTACGATATTTTGTGAAAAAATCGGCTATCAATGAACATCGGAGCGGACTAACTCCTGTTGGTTTAGGAAAGTCCCAAGTCCATCAACCACGGGTCCCGGATGGTAGTCTGTTTCGTCTCCGAAAATCGTTTTTCCGAATATCAAAATCCATAACGCGTTTACTATAATCATCATAATCCGTAATGTTCGAATGTACGAAATTTAATAATACCTACATAATAATTATCAATAATTCTAATGATTAGGTGTCATAATATCGGGTGCTATAATAATTAAATGTCCTAAATTTTCTTGCTATAAAGTCACATGTCCTAAGTGTTACATAGTATAATGTTCGTTACTACGAATGGAGGTTTATCATAATATTGTTAGTCCGAATTATAGGTTAGAATAATAGTGTTTGTCCGAATGATGGTTTATAATAACATTGTTTGGGTAGTCTGTTTCGTCTCCGAAAATCGTTTGTCCGAATATCAAAACGGTTGTATCAAAATGGAGGTATCCATAACCATTAAAGTCATACATAAATGATAATAAATTGATTGATACTGACGTTGCTGTATCGTTTTTAATAATCAATGAAGAGTGAAAGTTTTAAAGATCTACCTACATTCACTTAATCTTGTCATATTAACGCGTGATTTACTGAAACTACGAGTACGCACGCAGAAAACTAATAGAGCACCCCGACTAGGATAGGTTAGGTTTATGTTAGAACATGATTACGCATAGCGCTTTAGCGAGCGAGCGAAGCGAGCGTGCCGCGGCAGCGATCGCCAAAGCGCCTAGTATTATAAATAAATAAGGTGAGATGTATAAAAAATAAAAATCTTTATGCCATAGGGTGAGATGCCAATAAATGTTATGATTAGTAATATTTTATTCATACGTAATAATATGAACTAAAAGAATGTTTTATTATTAAATGTGATAAAGGTACATTACATTACCCAGTGCATGCATATTAATCGTTATTAGGTATATAGGATGTGTAATAATTATAGAATAGCATTATGCATTTCAAATATTATGAATTGTAATATTTATAGCAAAAGATGTTAGGACCTTTTATATTTATAGAATTTGTACTTTCGGACTTACAACGGTTATAGAAAAGAATTTTATGTCTTTTAAATATTATAGATTGTGATATTTATGACAACAAATTTTAGGATAAATAATATTTAGGGATTTCGATTTTAGGGCAAGTGATATTATGAGACATTTAGTTAGGGCTAATTATTATTCGGGCAAGTGATGATTAGGTCACAAAACGTTATGAGATGTAAGATTATGGATATAAATTTTATGAGACAAAATAGAGAACCGTCCCGGATATGTGTTTTGTGGTCTGATAAAAACCGACCCGTGAACGATCTTCAGATTTAAACCAGCAAACTTACCCGATACGAGCTCCATAACAATCATAATGGGCTGTTTCTGCACAGCTATCCCGATCAGCCGGACTATATTGGGATGTTGGTACTGCTTCAATATCCTGCCCTCTTGAAGGAAGGTCCGTTTCTGTTCGTCTGGCAGGGCCACTCGGCAGGTCTTCACGGCCACTTCTTGGCCTGTGCTCTTGAGACGGGCTTTGTAAACGTCGCCAAAGTTGCCCTGGAATTGGATATGGGAAGATTGGATATATCTCTGGATGGAAAGGTGTTATGGTGTTACGAATAAACGCGGCAGTTTATTAGTAAACCGTCCTGTTGTACAATGCTGTGAGATGGTGGTAACCTTTCTGATCTTCGTTTTATTTCAGGTAACTTTACGACCTCTATTGATAAATTTGACAAGGGGTTTCTTGGATGGAGGGTTTTTGATACCGCCACCGGCTTAAGTCGTAGTGCCAAGCAGACTCTTCCGTGTTCCGATACGTAGACCGGTGCAGCCAATAAGGGAGAGGAGACAGATCTTGGTCCACTCCCGTCTTCCTTCTAGATAAGCGTTCTACTTCTCAGACCATATCATCGCTTACCACAAGTGTGGTGGTCCCAAACGCTATTGTGATTTAAAAAAAAACAATCTAACAATACCAAATAAACGGTTAATGTAGGAGCTATCAAATCTGCTAATGAGAAAGATACTACACCGTTGAACAACTTATCCTATAGGAAAATCTAACTCACCCGTCCAATCTTATCCAACAACTGCACATCATCGTTATTAAGTTCCCAGTTTTCCCTGGGAACTGCCCTCCTCAGCAAGGCCCCGGATCTGGCCGTGACTGGTACTCCACTGGTTCTCTGCCAGGCTATTAGTTCTGCTACTGAAGGAAATGCCGCGCCTTCAAAACGGTAGTGACCCTGGAACAAAACAAGGAGTCGTCAAATGCTTGCCTTTCTTGGAGAAATCTTTTCAGAATACATAGCCTGAACTGCTGGTTTTAGACATATTTGGAAAGTCAAATACCATATCATATCTGGTGATCTTCGTAAAGTTTCCACTATAGGAGGATTACTAAGAAATGATTTTTAGGAAATTCTCTCTTGATCGGAGCTTACCGTAGGACGAAGCTTGTCTGACAAAGTATTTTTTGCGCGGTGCAGGTTCGCAAAGTCATCATTTGAAGAAACAGATACCTGCCTACGCCATAATAAACTATTATAACTCTTATCCAGAGTGTTAAAAATAGAACAAATGCGAGTAAAGTTTATAAAAATAGCGGCGTTCATGTATTCATTCACACTAACGGTGCATGGAGCATTCGAAAAATTATGGACGGAAAAACAACACGTGGTTTTGAGACT
Source organism: Idaea biselata (assembly GCA_958496205.1). Classification (NCBI taxonomy): domain Eukaryota; kingdom Metazoa; phylum Arthropoda; class Insecta; order Lepidoptera; family Geometridae; genus Idaea; species Idaea biselata. The sequence goes on along the minus strand of OY292400.1, from coordinate 839,075 downwards.
AAATCAGAAAACTGTAGGTAGATACTTATATACCTACTTTGGATGTAGCTGTTCTGATTTGACGTCAATAAACGACTAAGTTTGGATTCTATAGGTTATTTTTATTGGCCATAAAGTTAACAAGAACCCATTTATATTCCGGTCTACAGATACAATATCTTCTCTACTTTTTGAAGTAGAAGTTCAGAAATCCACAATATCGTTCAGGGTTTCTTTAGTGTCGTATAGAAATTAGAATATTTTTTTGAACAATTTCGTGCTAACCACGCACAGAGCAAAATATCAAATGACGAAACGTTTAAGGCATTAAAATTACCAAATGCTATCTAGTCAAAAAGTACATATTAATTATGTTACAACAAATTCTGAGTTTACGAGGGTAATTTCACTAAATCTTACCTCTGGTGTTGTCTGAACAATGAAATGTTTGTGTTGCCCCCAACAAACTGAGAGCACCAACTGCCTCGCGTGGTTCCTCGTCGTCTCCCTCACCAGGTAGTCTCCATCAGCTCGGAGGAGCCTCACCACCTCCTCGCGAGGTAATACTCCGTGGAACCACTCTTGTTCCACTAGCGTGCGTTCTGTTTCACTCACACTTACCTACAAGAAATGAGATTATTAACAATCAAGACTATATTTTAAATTGTTTTCATTAGGAAATATTTTGCAATATCTGAAACTAATCTGATCAAGTTATTTCAAGTCTGAAATAATAAATTGGATGAATATTTCACATAATTTATCCCAAAATAACTTGAATTGACTTTAAACGTTCTCACAAAACAACATTTAGGTACCTGTTTTTAATTTGTTTCTGTTTGTGTAAAATACACTTGAAATTTGAGAAATGGTAAGACTCTCCATCATGTAAAAGAGAGTATGTCTCTTTTTAACCGACTTCCAAACAAGGAGGAGGTTCTCAATTCTTCGGGTTTTTTTTTATGTATGTTCCCCGATTACTCGAAGATGTCTGGACCGATTTTCAAAAGGTAAAAAGTCAATTCAAAAGGTAAAACTTCAAACACTAAAGAAAACAAAACACGCCATCAAACGTTAGTCGAACAGTGTAACAAAACAACACGCATGCACATTACATAAGAATACAGTCAACACAAAACATACGTAGTTCAAATCCTTCTCAAGTTCAAGCTGCAGCTGCTTTAACCGCTTCTTCTTCCGAGGTATGATGTACGGCGGGGGTAAATCCGCGTGAGTTATATACATCGAAAACGGATCCATCACATAACCTAAGTTTTAGTTTAAATACTTATTTCACTGGATATGTAGGAGAATTTGTAAAGTCGATGTCCGTTCAGATCGCACGCGTCGCGTAAACAACGATACATTTCTGGAACGGGCACGGCTTCACCTTGATTTTGAAGTCGAGTCAGAGAGACTATTTTAACTTTAATGAAAGCTCTCGTCGGAAGTTCGTGCGGTGAAACGCGGCTAGAAATAGACGTGACGTGAGGTTACAAACTTCATGCTGGCCATTGTACTTTACTCTAATTAGTCGCCAGAATCTTCCGGCTGGTGATTGTTAATCTAGATCTTCAATTTATACGGGTTGTGAGCTCGAATTAGTTGGTGGTTGGTGTCCTCATTAATATATCTTAACAAGATGTCTCAAATACCTAGATACGTATACCTAGACGACCTAGTCGTGTTTCAGATTAACGGCAAGAAGTAAGTTCTTCATCGCCAGTATCCCAAAGCAAAATTTGCTTGAAAGTGACGAACGACACTTTAGCAGTTGATTTGACTTTTGCTTACAATGAAGAAACTGACCGTGATAAATAAAAAGCAAATGTAACTGTTTAATTTATTCAGTCATTGTTAAAAACACGTAGCGCAGCTGAGCTTAAAAAAATGGCTTTAAAACTTTAAAAAATGGCAAAGGGCTCCTTATATCGGTCGTAAGCGAGGCGAGAACTAAGACAGGGTTATCGAAAGTTCATCCCTGACAGATTTAAAATTGGTACGAAAGTTTAATAGCCGTATCAGCCTACAGCTTCTCTAATAAATAAATGTGCAGATCACGATGCGGTCAACGTCATGCGATTAGTGCGGCACTCACCACACGGTTAGGCTTTCGACTCTTCCGCTTTCTTCTGAAGAGTGCCTTACGAGAGCGACATATAACGTATGTTGGTTGTACCGCGTCTTGGGGACCGACGCTGCTGCTTCGGAATGTCTTGGGCGGTAACGCTGGGCTGGATGGGGCCGACTTGCGGCGGAATGGCCGCGTCAATAGACGGAAGAAAGGCCGCGGTGGTATTATCGAGTGGAGGTGTAGCCGTAATGCGTCCACTGATGATTTGGACCCGATTGATGAACGCTCCTGCTGATCAGTTGTTATGTACTAGCCAGAATACTTGAAGTATATTTAGATCGACAAGAAACATCAAACTCAGTTATAAATAACACTATCTCAAGATTTACCTCTTTTACCATCCTCCTAACCTAGATTTATGAATTAGCGTTATACTTATGGTCATGATCTGATGAAAGACCAGGGAAAGGCGCCTGCAATACATATTCTCCAATCCGTGGTCTAAGTGACATGGTGTTTTGGGGACTTTTCAGTTCTCATAATTACAGACAGACTCAAATCAAACTTTTTTTGACCCTTAAGAAATGTGGATTTTAACACTTTAAATAGCTATTCCTCAGAAAAGGTATCTTGTTGACAGACAAACAGTCAGAGAGACAATTGACTGCAACCATTACAATTCCGGTTCTTTCATAACAATTATAAGTAGGTATTTTAAATCCTTACCTGATGATCAGGCGAGCTTCCATCCAGGCTGTCGACTCCAACGGTCTCATTGCTCAAGTCCGGACATCCGCTGGGAGCTTCCTCACATCCCAGTTCAGCTAACGCCGAGCGAATCATCTCCGCTTGTTTCGCGCACTTTCTCTCTACCACGCGCAGTTCCAGGAGTTTTATCGGTTCTGATGTTGTTACTGGGATCGGAGGTGGGGAATGCCTGGAGAGAAAATAACCAAATATATAAATATAATAATAATAATAAAAAATAATAGAACCATTTATTTCAGGCAACATAAAAAAGGCACATAAAAGGCCCATAAAAACATCAGACTCACTTATATTATATACCTTATAGACTAACATACATCTTATATATAAAATTTTCATGTCACAGTGTTAGTTACCGTACTCCTCCGAAACGGCTTCACCGATCTCCACCAAACTTCACATACGCATTCAGTAGGTCTGAGAATCGGCTACTATCTATAATTTATAAGGTAAAACAACGTTTGCCGGGTCAGCTAGTATTATATAATAATAATAATATAATAATAATTGAAATGTGTTAATAATAGCTTATTATAAAATACGTTTCACCCGCGTAAGTCCCGATCCCGTGGGAATATCGGGATCAAAAGTAGCCTATGTTACTCAGGGTGAATGTAGCTTTCTAATGGTAAAAGAATTTTTGAAATCGGTCTAGTAGTTTCGGAGATTACCCCCAATATACATCCATACATACATACATACATGTTACCAACGTTACCTCTTTATAATATTAGTATAGATGGCAGGATATATCACACAGTGCCATCTAGCCCCAAACTAAGCAACTTGACTTGTATTATAAGTCAGTTACCATTTATAGAACAAATAGGTACAATAAGTAGGTAAGGTACGTTAATACTTTTTTTACAGAACCAGAAACAAAGATTGAAAATACAAATTAGGGGTTGTTAATAGGTATATAATATCTTTTAGTACCTATAATACGTGCACCGGGCAATTTTCGGGTGAATGATTTAGTTATTCGGTAAACATTAATTTTCTAATGCTACGCACTAGTGATATGACAAACCATTGTAGAGGAAAAGTATAAACTATTAATTACTTGACGTCAAACAATTGATTATAATATAAACATTGCGGTCAATTATTTATTAAATAGATTTGATACTATACTCGCATAGCACAATTGCTAATAGAAGCGGAAAGTAAAACGAGCTTGTAAACAAAAATATAAAGTTGTATTTCAAGCGAAGCGATGAATCACTGTTACTCAAGTTTTTTAAAGAGAACTTCAAGTTCTCAGGAAGTTTACAAGTAAACTAGACTGATTTCGTTTGACCTTTTTATAAAAAGTCCCGATGACGATGTGAAAATTCCCAACACTAAAATGATAATGCAACTAATTTTTATTCAAAATAGATGGCTATAGGTAGATTCGTTAGTTAAAATATCATAGTTTGAATATAAAATATCATAATCGAAAATACGTAAACGTTTTAGGAATTCAACATTTTGGGACTAAAGGAAAATATTGCTTTTGAAACAAAACCTATGTCACCATATAGATAATGTTTACTTAGTACAATTTTTATTCTAAAATGCGTGGCTTATTATTAGTTATTTATAACAAGAACCAAAAATAGTACTAGCAACATAGAGTATTCTTTGTCGATTTGAAATCATACTTATTTTTATGGGATTTCAATCGCGCTTCTTTCATTTAATTGTCTTTTCATCGCGCTGCGTAAAATTTTTAGTTTTTAGTAGCCCCTTCAATGAATGTAGTATGCAATATAATCATAAATCATCATCATTATCATTATCATTTTCAATATAATTATTGTTTTTTTAGTCATACGTTGGTTATTGGATTTCAAGGTATAAGGTTTTCTTTAGTATAAATCCGATTCTATATAAATCAGTTATTCTTCTTCTTTATTTCGTATAGTGATGTGGCTCACCTAGTATTAGAGTTTTCAGGTCGTTCTAACGCCTCTAACTTGACCTTTTTTTTTTACGTTAGGAAAATGTATATGTGGGGCTCTCCGGGCGTGAAGCGCCACGGCCTACCCACTAAAAACCTAACGAGTTCCTCCCGTGCTTACCTCTAACTTGACCTAACCTAACCTAACCAACCGCTATCATCTATAATTACCTGTCAATGCCATTAACACCGTTAACAATCCCCGTATTGTTATTCTTGCAGACCCCGTTCCCAATGATCTCAGGTCCTTGCAGCGCGCCTTGCTTCTCCCGGTTGTCTTGGAGCGTGGCCTCCAGTTCCGTCAGCTTCTCCTTGAGCCACTCCACGGTCAGGTTGTCCACCGTCAGTTGGTTGGGTTGGAGCTTGCCGCTCGTGTCTTCTACCAGGCTCTCGTCGAATGTGAAGGTTACGGGGGTTGGGGGTGGGGATCTGAAGGTAAAAAAAATGATTTAGAATCTAGCAGTTTTCAGTGTAAGTCCTGATCTTAAGAGAGTTTCTTTAAACCCTTTGTTAGTACATACCTACACACATTACAAAGAAAATACCCTTAAATTTTAGGTTAGTGGTGTAGCCTGTGCTATTAATAAATGGTACAGTAAGTTAATCAATCAAGATTTTGAATTTTATATGTTCAGGAATAACAGGCAGACAGACATACAGCCGGACGACCGAATTATTCTATAAGAGTTCGTATGTGCTTTCCTTCCGAATAATTTATAAACGTAGCACTTGTTAAAACTAATTGTAAAACAAGGAATTAACTTTTTCGTTTAAATTATTAAACTTTTAGGTAAACAGAATTGTGGACAAGCAGAAAATCGTCAACTTTCGAAGAAACAATTTCAGTTTAAAGTTTTAACAATGCCATAATGACTTTCCTTATATGGACGACTTAACGATACTCACTTGTACTTTTCAATAAATTCTTTGTACTCGTCTTGCGGCCTTAGGTTCTGTACTGTGCTCTCAATTTTGGTTTGGATTTCTCTGAACTTTTCCGTGCTGAAGTCTGATTTTTGGACCACTTCTAAGAGGATACCTTTCCTGTTAACAGATACATTAATATTAGATCGTCATCAAGGGTAAATTTTGATATTATTAATAGATAAATGGAGATATAAAAATTTAGAGAGTCTGGTTTTGATTTCGTGAAGTTGAAAATTAGCTAATAATCGCCCATCGAGAAAAATACCTTTTGCCTTATGTATAATGCTTCATTACTAATTGGGGATTTCTTGGGTCTAAGAAATTTAACCCTATTTGTTGTACACGTAACTCGATGATGCTAAAGAGACAATCAGTTGGGAATCTTCGGCAGTGTGTTTTCACTTCAGTAGTATCGTCTGACTTATCGAAACGTAAGACACAACAACCACTAAGGAAAGCGATGGAACTACCGCCTTTAATCGTTAGCCCAAGATAGGTCCAAGTGCCTATCGCTTTAAAACTAGTATCGGTCTCGTGTGGCCAGGTAAACATGGCTCTGGCAGGGAGTCTATTGATGTAACCCTGTCAGAGGGTAATCGAGTAATGACCGCAAATGGTCTCAAAGTGTTAATCGATGAAATTGTAATGATGAGTAGTCGTTGTATCACGCATGAACTGTCTTTGGGTCAGCGTGCAACGCCTTGGACCAACTGAAATGAAACTATACAAGTACGCTAGAATTGGAATACCATACAAAATGACATTAGATCTTTGTGCCGATTTGATTAGCGCCATGTTGCGCTGTTGTCGCGCGTTTTCTATTGAAAGTGATGGTACTGATGGCGGCCATCTGTGGAACTAATAAGTTCCGTGGACGGTCACCATCACTTTCAATAGAAAATGCACGACAACAGCGCAACATGGCGCAGATCAAATAGGCACAAAACTCAGTGCTCTATGACCTGTCCAGCGACTTATACCATGGAGTTCAGTGCTTGGACCACTTCGCCACCTGTAAACTTGTACTCACCAGGAGCTGGCAGTGGCTTCCCCCTGCCGTCTCTGCTGGTCCAACAGCGCCGGTAACGTGGCCGTCCTCAACGCTCTCTCGCATTCCGTCGCCTCGGCCAGCAGTAACACGTATTCATTGTGGGCACGGTGCAGCCTCCGACAGGCCTTGCCGTACTTGTCGCGGGTTTCGTCTAACTTGCGCCCGCCGCGACTCGTTGGACCTGGAGTATGAGATGGAGCATTGTCATTTATTTCTACTAAAAGTCGAGCTAGAATGTTAGGTAGGTACTGAAAATGAGCAGCATAGGTAATGTGCTAAATGGGAAAATGCAGAAGGTCGCAAAGGTGAAAAGAAGAAAAGAAATAGTTGGTTAGGTTAGAATTATAAATTATTCTACCGACTAAGTATATCATTTGGTAAACAAAACTACGTGATAATATAGTGTTGGTGAACTTACACTTACATTTAAGGTAGTTCTCCTCGAACTTGGTCCGCATCTGTTTGTACGACTCTAGACATTTTTGGTATTCGCTCTGCTTCCTCGTCACTTCCTCCGATAACTGAAAACAAAAGCAATAAAACAATTAATAGACGCATTAACTTCTAACAAGGTTAAACTTTTGAAATTAGCAGTTCCGGGTAATCCGGAACAAAAATGAACACTTAATCTAGTTTTTAACAAAAGTCCACCATTTCTTAATCTAGTATTGGTCGTATTCGATGCCCATTATATTATTTAACTTATAAATAACGATCATAAAATATGAAAACCAAAACTTATGTCAATTTTTACTCATGATCCTAATCGGATTTTGCGGAATCCGCAAAAGAGACTATAATAAAAACTTTAAAACTATTATCAATTAATACACTAAAGATTTGACTCAAATATTTAGGTATAATGGTTCATACAAGATTACACAATAGTAAATACCTAAGTGTTGCTGCCAACCATACCTATCATACTAATGCGCGCGAGCATAAATTACAAAGGGAACAAATGTATCGACCTATCACAAGAATCCATTCCACCGAACGATAAATTAGCAAAACAGAGAATGCGTGGGACTAACTATACTTTAAGTATAAACATTTAATTCACGTTTCAACAGAATTAATAACTCGGCCATTGGTTAAAAGGTTTTAATAATTTAGATAAAGTATTTGGACTAAAACGACTTGTTGTATTCGAAAAAGAAGATGTCCAGACAAATCACAACATACAACATTATTTCAAAGCCCTCGATTGAGCATTCGGTTACATACCGAAGATGGAAAATATATCAAGTTTCTATCTATATCTCCAAACGCCACACTTGTATCGGAGAATATAATTAGGGTGTAAAGTTAAAACAATAGTGAAAAGTTAAAAGAACAATGATTTTCCTCATGCACCAGAAACTAGGTGAAGTTCACATTGCAGAAATAGATGAACCAGAAAGTCTCCCACGACCATCTGTTCTAATCAAACTTGACAACCCTATAATTACTAACAATCGACTATTCAATGTGCTAGTTTTTGCTAATTAACGATTTTGTACCACTTGTTTATATTCTAATTAGCATCGATTGTATCACAAACAAACATCTTCTCGCGTAAGAATCAATTTTGAGGGAATACCGAGATTTTTACCTACGTTTTCTCGAATCAAAAAATTACTTACATCAAAATCGATGTTATAGTTTTAAAGTCTGACAATATGTGATGTTGATGTGAAATGTCTATAGGCGAGGGTAAACCTACAGTCATAGCGATACAGGCCGTGGTCGGCTATATGTACTATACGTAGCGAGTCAATGTTTCACATCTGTCAGACGTCCCGTCTAACATTTTTTTTTGTTTCTTAAACTATTCTCCATTTATTCGTTCAGTACCTATCTATTTAAAACAAAGATTACATATCAGTGTAAATGTCTACCTAACTAAAGGTTGGTTTAAAGATTTTTTACAATGGAAAATTTAACTTCAACTCTATTTCTAATTTTAGGTAGGTATAATTAATAACGAGTTGACATTTTATTCATTGTTTGATTGTATTTGTTACATTGCCAAGTAATCTAATATCTATAATCTAGATATATTAAACTAATAGTATCTATGTCGTTCAAATATGAGGTAATCCTTTATTACTCCCACTAACTATTTAATCATACAGTGCCTCTTCGTAAAATATTGTCATAATAAATAATTATTTATCACATATGTGTCAAAATTAAATCAATTTACCAACTTATAAGGAATCTCGAATCCTGTATCAACAATAGATAACAGATGTCTAGAAGCTAATTGATTCATCTGTAAAGGGTATCACAAATATTAAATCGTCATATTACCCAAATAAAAAGCTGTAAATCACATTATAATTCAATTATCTAGTAAAAAAAAGTCATTTAACATCCATTTGTCTACAGTGATTCATACAAATACGTCAATTAAATACACATTATAGACTGGTGGTTTTCGAGTCTTAAACCTTGTAGAATAAAGACTATTGGCCTTATTAATAAACGTGGAGTAAGGTTGGAGTAGTGGGAACATACTTTGTCTTTTTCCGTGACAAGAACCTTCAAAGTTGACAGACAGAAACAAAAGGTGGTAAAATTATTCCGACCTTATTCCACGTTTATTAATAAGGCTATATGAGTATTGGGATTGAACTGAGTTTAATGTCCTCCTTTTAGATAAAACAAACGAAATAAATTGTTATTTTGCAGCTAAAGCGTAATATAAGAAGAATATAGGCACAAAAATACATGATCTTTCATGAATTCAAAAAAATAAGTGTAAACCAAGTTTTATCTAACTAAACATAGGTACCTACTACCTACATAATTTTATTGTAAATCGTCAATAAAAATCAATAAAAATTACCCAAATCTGTGTCAGGCAGGATCTTGTAGGTGTTTTATGCAAATGAAGTTTCTAACTTTGCCTTTAGTGACAAACCGGAAAATATCGCTCCTTCAATATTTGGATTATGTAAAACGACTAATCGCGTAATACGGGGATCCCACAAATAAAAGCTCTATGAATAAGGATACTCTATGTATCTATACATATAACATTCAAAGTCCTGACTGATTGATTGACTGGACGTAATGAAATGACTGAACGTGTATCAACGCAAAGCCCAAACCGCTGGTCCTAGAGACATGAAATGTGGATAGTGTGTTCTTTGTGGTGTGTTAATCTACTAAGAAAGGGTTTTTGGAAAATCCCGCGGGATCGGGTCCGAATGAAATAAATCAATATTATAGTTCCTTAAATTTTTGGTGCTTAATATAAAAGTTATTTTCTAACTTGTATAGGGTATATATTACATAACTTAAGTAGGATACCCTTTCTAAGCATTAAAAAAGTGTTTGCATTTAAAATTATTAAAAAAAAAACAAAATGAGATTGTTGTCCTTAAAATGATGTACCTATCATATTAACTTGAGCAGAACAAAGCAATATTTCAGTATACAACCCACAATCATTATTGTAGGTTAACGTGCAAAGAGGGTTCGGACAAAAGGACCGTAAGCCAGAGGACCCAGTACGCAGCCCTGCGGTACACCGCTAACAACTCACGCAGTTCATTGACACTAATACTCTCACTCTTATTTTATTCACCAGCTATCATTTGCATAGACTATACAACTCCAACGTGACAAATGAACAAGATGTTTGTTAGGTATTAAAATAGAGTACCCAATCGAAAGCTTTCCTAAAATCTAAAAAGTATGACGTAGCGTTTTCCAACAAACGCGTTTTATGCAAAATCATGGCTGAAGATGGAAAGAAATCACGTCGTATTCTGTTGTATGGCATGCTAATCAGGTAGGTATAGCTTTTTTTTATTACAATTCTAATTGTGAATAATTACTTAGGAGAAAGTTCCATACAATAGTGCAATAGGATTGTGTAAGGTTAAAAAAAACCGAGTGACAATCGGTATTGGTGGTTGAACAAAAGCGGAAAGTAGGAGTAACAATGTCTATGAAAAATACGGAAATATCGTAATATAACGGTTTATACAACGACGATATTATCATATGGACTGGTTGAGGCTTTGGAAAACTGTATTGCTAAACTGGCGTTTCGGGAAATAAATTGCTGATAATAACGCTGAGATTTACGAAATCAGCGCACATTTTATTATTTACCATGATTTTTTTAAATTTATATCTCTGATATTTGCGTCATTTTACGCCCCTGTTTACACTAACTAATTTATTCCCTAAAAAAAGTTTTTCATGCCTGGGATTAGACTAATTACATTTTCCACCCACAATAAATACATTTACTATGTGACGACAAACAAACATTTTATCACCTGCGTGCTGGTGATAGGACAGTCGAACACATAACTGTAAGAATGCACGGTGCCTACTCTTAGATATTTATAAACACTTACTTCTATTGTCATCTGTGACCCAAATCGACGAGCACGCGCCATTCGAGTCTCGCTAGCCTACAGAATCTTGATATTTGCGTACTCATATCATCAACCGAATTGTACAATTGCGTCATATATTAGTTACATAAAAAAGACATGTGATAAATGATGCAAAGCGCTCGACTGCTGATTCTGCACGAACGATTCTGTCTAGAATTTAAATAACATTTAAATAGCCACCGACCATAAAATGATCTTAAAACACGGTGCAATGATTTTTATTGCGAGGGATACTGCCACCTGGCTAATCAATAAAAATGTCAATGAACCAAAACAACAGGACTTTGACATTAGCGAGCATTAGACGACAGCATAAATACGTGATAGGCATGCTTGTGCAGTTTTTTAGGTGGCTAGCCGTTACACTAGATTTAAGATCTCGTTTTTTATAATCAAAAAACGTCCGTCATCATTATTAAGTTCTAAGAAATCGTTTTATCTAGCCAGCCTATTAGCTGTTATTGTATAAACGTTTTGTGGATACTTGATGGCAATGAAACACATTAGAACGCGAAACAATAACCGAGTTCGTACTACCTACCAATACCCTTATGGTTCCAGGAAACGTCAGCAGAAGGCGTCGTCGCCGGCCGTGAGAAAATAACCGATACTGGTTTGTCGCAATGAGTACGGTCTTCCAAATGGCTCATTGTCCCATCGATCAAGCGGCTGCAGCGGTACAAGCCTCAGTTAAAGACCATACCGGTTTGATGTGAAATGTTATGGCAGGAGCAAATGTACAGAGATCACATCGACGGTTCCTCTTTGACCATCGCCGCTGACAGAGAGAAAGCGGAGTTCGTGGAACCGTTTGTTCTGGGGTCTCAACGCTATTTGTAAATACACTGCAACTTTCCGTGAAGTCGTTACTATTCGGAATGTTCATTTATGAATATTTCTTTTTTATTATGCATGTCCCATAGATAGCGACACAAGTAAAAGAACTGCGTTCGGCAGACAGTTAAATAATACTTTAGGCTGATATTTAAATTATTAACCTTGGACATTATAAGAAAAACTTTGGCATCTCTGCCTACTCTTGTCACGTACTGTTTTGAAAATAAATAAGTACCTAGTTGAGTACATACTAACAAATTCAGAACAGCAAAATGAACATAAAACCAACAATTTATGTAACAACTGAACGGAAATGCATACTGCAAGTGAATATTTTTTAATTGGATATCGACTATGACTCATAGAGCTTTGAACACTACAGGGAGAAGAAAAAGTTGAACTTTTTACATTATTATCGCTCTTATTACCAGGGAATAAGTAGCTAGAACTGGTTCTTTGAAGGTTGAACTGGAGTCGGGAATAGTGGCTAATGCCCGAGGCGAGTGACGGACGTGTCGCATTACGATTCTTAACAACACGTTATTTTATACAGAATGAGCTGATTCGAGCTGCCTGCAATCAGGTTTATGTACTTTTTGCATTGAATAATGTACCTAACTCTTACCAATTTAGAAATTGATAAAGTTCCAAGAATTTATTGATAGTTTTGACAAAGTAGAATGTTTGTTCTAAGCCTATACAAGTTTTACAATGATTTGTCTACTAAACTACCTTTTTAAATTGATTAGAAATGAAGACATCCAATCGAACAATTACGTAGCGAATCAAAATGATTTAACAGATGCTCGCATCGCATAAATCTCGCATGAGTTTCAAATAAAACAAAAGGCATGTCTCTAGACAGGTAGTGTGCCACTTGCGAAACGAGTTTTACTCCATCTCGTGAGAATAATATAATATCTGGTATTTCTGCTATATAAGATACATCTTTCTACTGAACTTATACGACTGGAATACCCAATATTATGTTAAGCTTTATACCAGCACCATTAGTAGCGCATAGTGCATGATTATCTACGTCGAATGTATTAATTAGTTAATTAATAATTTACTATTCTAAAATCTGTTTTTACTGTCTGGCTATGTTCCCGATTTGGATGGCAATGCCAGCTAATCTACCAGCCAAATTCGCAAAATTGCTATCTTCAAATTAATAATAATGAGCTGTAATGTAGATAATAAGAATAAGACTCACTCAAGTTATTATATTTTTATTGACTGTACTTCCAAAAAAATCTATAAATGTCTTTTCAATTTATGCCGATGAACAGTTCTTAGAATTTTCGGCATACAGTCATGTTGACCGCAAAGTATTGAGTCCCATTGTAAACGATATGAAGGCACTTATTTTAATGGTTTTACGATTTAACAAGCTTTTTTAGCCTTGGTGCCGGCTTAAGCTCGGATATTGTCATGAGAAGATTGGTATATGATTATTATTCAACTAGGTATATTTTTTTCTCGCGGTTTCGTTCGACTGCATAGGTACCTACCTAATACAAATTACAAGCGAAGTTTTTGATTTTAACGTACCTAGTTTAGTTTCAATGATGAAATCCACACTATCCTCAATTACTAGATCACCGATATATTTTAATCTAAAGTCTTGTCTTTTTTAAAGAACCAAATTTACAATTGTTATCAGGAGAATCATGATATTTAAAAATGAATCTGTTTATCTAATTGCTTTATCATGTTGTTAAGCAACTGTTGCTGTGAAAACAGCTAACTATTGCAGAACCAGAGACCAACAACCAGCCGTGGCAAGGTGTGGCGGCTTGGCTTTCACCGGCGACGCGGCGCGGGCGCAGGCACGTGCAGACTCACCCGACAACCTTAACATTATATTACCAGTTATTGATAGTTGTGTCATTCAGGCCGAACTTGTTGCTTGTGCAGACAGTTGAGACAGCAAGCGAACTGTCATAAGTGAAACGAATGAACGCTACCATGTTGATCAAAGCAGAAAGTTTTACATGGTGTTGAAATTGAGCTAAAACTTTTGACGAGTTTCATAATTATGAATAGTCAAAGTGGCAGCTCACGTTCAAGTTATAGTTGAATAATAATCACTAAGCAAATTTTGCTTTAGGACGTCACTTTGACGTACTTACAGGCGTATACAGAAATGCCATTCAATTTTAATGGGGTTAAAAACTAAAAGGTCGAGGCAGGTGGCGCTAGTGTGGCACGGCCAGATGCCGCCAAACTTCAACTGTGATTGCATGTGTCTTTAGCAATTTTATGAATTAAAATGTATTCAACGTGGAGTATAATCCAATTAAAAGGGGAGCTGAGAAAAAGGAATGCGTCTACTAGCGGAAAAAAGCTGCTTTGACTGAAAGGTTAGTAAAAAAGTGCATTTTAGTGTTTGTTTGTTATGTTTTACAAAAAGGCTTTGTACTGATTTATATGTTGAAAATATGTGAAAACCCTTTTGTAAAAAAGTACCTACATGTTGAGATAAGTATACGTGCTTATTTTCGGGGTAGTACGACTTGTAATTTTTATGATTTTATTAAAAATAAGTCTTTGTTTACAAATGGTTGACAAGGGTATTTTTTTCATGGATTTTCTATGTTTTTGTTTTAGGCTAGAGGCGTACGACAGAAACAGTATTATTGGAGTCGAAGAGGAACTCGATGACGAAATTCCTGAGTTTCCTGATATAAGTCACTTTGGAGATGTTAACGCTAGCACCAATTTACCACCGCTCGGCTGTCCAAACACCACATCCAAGAGTTTGCGGAGAGGTTTCAAGTACCTACCACCCAAAGGTCGTCTGTTATATGAAAGCAGAAGTTTGGTTACTCTTCGTGTTGCCTTTGAAGGAAACTATGCCTACTTTCATGTGCAATGCAAAGCACAAATGAAGAAACTACTTTACATAGTTTTATTGAAAATAGATTGAAATGGCACTATAGAAGTCAGTTATTGTGAATGTGCCGCTGGAAGTGGTTTGTAGGCACATTGTAAGCACATCTGGCTAACGGCCTAGCTGACGGACACGATCTAAGCATAGTTAATAATAAATATTAGTCTAACTTTGCTATCTAGCTAGAGTCTGTGTACACAGGAACGTTTTGATACCTTTTTTAATTTTAGATTTTGACTAGCTGACCCGGCAAACGTTGTTTTGCCTTATAAATTATAGATAATTAAATTTTTCCTGAATTTTCTTTGCTATAAACCTCACGGAGCCCGAGACCTTTCCAACGAATGCAAAACCGTGGAAATCGGTTCGTGCGTTCTGGAGTTATAGCGTCAGGAAGGAAAACCCGACTTATTTTTATATAGTAGACTAGCTGACCCGGCAAACGTTGTTTTGCCTTATAAATTATAGATAATTAAATTTTCCTGAATTTTCTTTGCTATAAACCTCACGGAGCCCGAGACCTTTCCAACGAATGCAAAACCGTGGAAATCGGTTCGTGCGTTCTGGAGTTATAGCGTCAGGAAGGAAAACCCGACTTATTTTTATATAGTAGATAAGACAGTAGTTTCACAGTAACTTTTTAACACATTAGAATGACAAATCACAAAAACATCTCAGTCAATCCTGAAGAAGAGACATGTAAAGGTCTCAAAACGTTGAGCGTTGAAACAATGCCTTAAGTAATAAAATAAACACCATGTGATTATAACCGAAAAATGTCTTTAATTTATAAGTAAAATTTCCTTCATTTCATAATATTTTCTCTAAAGTTGCAGCATTTATTATTTTCGGTTTGTATTCTGCTAGGTCCAGGTGCTGTATCTAAGCACTGTCTCCTTCTGCTTCTTTCTAGACGTCTGTTTAACCGTTATTGGTCTTCTGGCTTTATTTCGGTAATTACTTTGGTAAAAGAAAATATAGAAGGAACTGCTGTTTTCCTCAATACTTTTTATTTATTTTCATCACCTGAATGAATGAGAAAATGTGGATAAGGTAAGATAAGGACCCTAATTTACACAAAGCTTAGCATGAGAGAAACGTCTGTGATGATCACTGATCGATGATCATTGATGATAGGTGGAAAATACTGTAAAAACTAAGGAATGGTCTATTCCTAAGAGAATATACATTCTCATACAGACTATCGTTACAATAGTAAACTATTATAACCTTCGATCAATAGGTAGGTACCTACACTAGTAGTTTTAAGAAAGGAAACGTCTTACCTGTGTAGGAATTTCTCTCAAAAAAATCATTAGGTTTAAAATGGGGAGCACATAACCTTAAATAGTTACTAGGTCGATTTTTCTCCTCATAGCTTTTATCCACTGTTTTTTTCTTTTGGCATCTTTGGGGAATAAATGATTTGCTATGTTTTTGCAATCCACAGCTGAACAAAGCGTCATTTTGTAAAATTATCTCAAAATAACCATGTTTGTTTACGAAAAAACTATGAAGGTGTCAAATAAAGGCAGACGTGCTACAGTAGCGCCATCTGAAGTGAGCAAATGGCAGTTTTTAACCTAATTGAGCTACTTCTAAATTCAAAATTTGTACGAAAATTTTGAGTTTAGGAGCTGCTCAAATGTTAAATGAGCTCTCAAATTTTAAGTGACATTTCTGTATTCGGCCGTTGTGGGCACAATGAAGTACTGGCTGTTTCACATGAAATAAATATACTAGGGCAGAATAATGAATCAGTATATTATTATAAGTTCTTGTTTTCCACATATAGAAACAGTTGAAATAGACAGGTTAATAACTTTCCTTCATAATTAAATGCTAATGAAGTGAACAGACTCCCTTTGTCCATTGCAGAGCTTTTCCTCATACATTTTCTATTACCTTTCAAAATCATAAGATTCACAATATAAAACTAAAATGAACTATATTTACCTACATCTAAATATTGTATGTAGTTCGTTTTGAGTTACAATACAACATAGGTAGAATTTACCGTGTCTGTATCTGTGTTTCGTGTATCTGATTTTCTAGATTTTTTTCTGTTTTCGCGATGTTGGATTGAATTTAAACTCATTTTTAGGTTTTAATCGCGTGGTGTTTATTACTTTTATCATTGTTTCAATGTTCAACGTTTGGAGACCTTTAGAGATCTCTTCTTCTGATGTTTTATTTCATCGATACCAATTCTTCTGTATCCTACATAAAATATTTTTCGCCCGCTGTCTGACCAAATATCAATATATCCCCTTGAAATGATCTTCTAATATCTATCGTATGCTCTAATTATCACCTATCAACATCAGTTCACGTTGTCCTCCCCTTTATTTCCAGTCTGTAATCACGCCGCTCTGTTCGCATCCTCCCACGCCCCAGGGTGCTCCCAAGCTCACCGGTTCAATTATAAACACCACCATTAAACTCAAACGTATTTTCCTAAGGGAATCTTTGATGAGTTATTCCTTAGTTATTTGCATGGTGTTAGCATGTTTCATGGTTTTATTGTTCCGGTGCTGCTATTATGATGAAACTTATTTCAATAAATGTATATTATGGCACAGTCAATTATAAATCTATTTACCTCTACATAAATACAAATTGAAATAGGGCATGATCTCCGTTCCGGAGCCTTCCTGCTGCAAAGGTTGTTCATTGCGGTTCAACGCGGGAATGCTGCTAGCATTTTGGGCAGCTTTGCATCGGGAACGCTTGGGGATGGTTTATTTTAGGTTAAGTGTATTTTTTTTGTTTAGTTATGATAAGTTTGATTGTTTTAATTAATTGTATTTTCTTATGTTTAAATTGTAATAAGTAAATAAATAAATTTAAAAAATTGAAATATAAATGAAATATGTAGTAGGTAGATGTTACAAAAAATATAAATTCATAATATTGAGAATGTACAAATTCTCCTTCTGTATATTTTATCAAACAGGCGTATTTTATTTGTTTTACTTGGTCAAATACAGAAACATATATGTGACGTCACCTTCGACTCTTACATCAAATATTAAAATGCAGATTTCTAGAGCATATTCCAAAACCCGAATAACCAATATTAGTAAACTTTTTTTTATAATTAGAAACACAGGAGTCACGTGTGAACTAAAAAACTGTTTGATTTGTTTATTAGTCTATAATTTTAACGATAAATAGTAAGGTTAATCCATGAGATCATAGATACGTCTCATCAAAATAATATGTAAGGTCTTGCGCATGATATCATGATATTAATATACAATTTGATGCCAACGACAAGGTTAAAACAGAAACAATTGTTAATTTTATACACTTAAATTATAAGCCTAGACCATGTATCAACTTGCCGCAGATCGTGGGAAGTGGAGACGTAAAAGTGAAGCCAGAGCGGAGCCCGGGCTCTCGAGAGGGATGCAACCGGGAACATCGCTCGGATGATGATGATGATGATGACCATTCTTGTATCAATTTGACTTATTTGGTCAGTTACAACGACGACTTCCTCATATTGGTTATGTATTTTTTGAAACTATCAAATTCAGACACTAGCTTACCTAAACAAAAAAGCTAGATAATATATACTAATTTATAATTGATTGAATAAATACATGAGAAATGATTGCTTTATTAAACTACTCACTATAATAGCTTTCTTCACTCTCTAAAATATTTGTCTTCAAAATGAACACAAACAAAACAATAACATTATTATTCTCAAAGCATAAAGAATACAATCTGTTTGTTGAATGGGTTTGTTTTGAGATTTGCTAGTATTATTTTCACGAAAAACAATATGAAAGTGAGCTGCAAAGCGGACGGCAAACTTTTAGTTGGTCAAGAATTTAACAGACAACAGTTTCCCATCTCCAAAGTAGAATCGGTCATCTTGTTTCAAATTCAATGTGATTCTGCTTTCGATTCTCCCGTGTTCTCTTTTATTTTCTCATGGTCTCCTTTGTTCACTTTTTTGAGCATAACTTTGACGTCACCTTATGGAAAGCAACGCCATGTATTACAGAAGAATGATATTCTTCTTGCGAATATCACTGAAACATCATTAACCGTCGTCATCTTACGCTCAACTCTATCTATCTCATATCCCATCTCAAACCACTGTTTGAGAGGCCTGTTTGACTATTTGTGTTGAGACTTAAGGATGAATAGATTGACTAATTTATCCATCCTTTTCTTAAGTCGTCCTCTTTTCATTCCCCTACATTAAGACTCTCTAAACAAACCCATCGATCGGTCGACAAAGAGCTTGCAGTCTGCAAAGGCTGTTAGATGTAAACAGTGCGTTGACATGACATGCCGGCACGTATGGTGGGCTGTATGGTTGATGGTGTTAACGCACCCGTGCCGCGCCGGCTTTGACCCGAGGACCTACTTTGAACCCTGTTTGTCAATATAGGTGGTCATACGCAACTTGTACGTATTGATTGTGCAATTTGTGCATTGTCTTGGGACTTGTCATTATTTACTATTCTACTTCCTATGCTACCTACTATTTAAAATGCGCAAATGGATAGGGTGTTAGGATGTTTATTACTCTCCCACGCAGAAATAAAACTTGAAATGTACCTAGACAGCTGCAGATCTGGAATAATTTATAGGTTACTTTTTAACCGACTTCCAAAAAAAGGAGGAAGTTCTTAATTCTTCCCGTACTTATATATTTTTATAATTACAATATTCTTTTGACATCTGGATATACATAAGTAAAAAACGCAAACTACAGAGAAGAAGAATTACATATGTAGGTAGGCATATTAAAATTGATAGGTATAATATAGCTAAAAAAAAATGGTGGAATCAACATTGAATATCCACTGTTTAATTTGCAAAACAAAGCAAATCAGTAAGTAAAAGAGGACACTCAATATTAACCAAAACATAAGGAAGTATTGTAAAGTAGAACATCAAATAAAGATCCTCAGTACTTCCCACTAAACCCAAAAAAGATAATCCAGCAATTTAAAGTACAAAAGTGTTCATGTAGAAAGTTCTTGGAACCGATGCTACCGTCGTCGTCTGTATTTGCACAGCTAAACAAACTGCGCGCTATCGGCGCGGGCGCCCAAACAACTTGGACACCTGTGTCAGGTGTCCAAGTTGTTTGGGCGGCAGTTATTATATATTTTGAACTGTTTATCTAAAATAATAAATAATATGGCAAGTTTGGATGTAAGTAAGTAACAAACAACATACATTTACTGGGTACAAAATTTCACGCATGTGATTGGTTAGTAGGTAGGTGCTTATGTTTGTACAAAGTAAACCCAGGAATTATTGCAACAATTTTGATCTTTTTTTGCACAGATAGACAGCTATATTATTTAGAATTAATATAATTAATTAATATATTAATTTCTAAGTTTTGAACAACTTAAATTACGCTGAATTTAGTAGGTATAGTTAATGTTGTAAAGTCGTAGGATGTAACTATTGATACGGTTGCTAGGTTAAATAATCTAGATCACACCGAAAGAAGTCGCGAGACACAGCTGGTGATATAAAACGGGAGACCTTATTATAGTGGTTTTATTTAGTGACGTTAATAAAGGAAAACCTAAATGTAGAGGTTTTTGAGCTAATAGTTGTCGTGAAAAGTAGGTCGCTGCTTGTTCTAGTAGGTAGTAAGTTACTATTGTTTCAGCTCTCTTTACGTTCGGCTTATCGGACTAGCTCACAATACCTTAGGTAAAGTATGTACTGTATTTATGTGTTTATATCCTCATAAAAATATTAACGGGAGACTCGTGAAATAAACCATATTTACAGCAGGTACACTTCTACTTATATTGACGCAATTTTGTATCACCTAACTCAATGAAAGACGTGGGTATATGGACACAAAATTTTGTTTCTAAACATCTTGATTCTTTCGATCAACCACAATCCATAATTCAAAGAGAAATTAAAAAGATCAATAAATATACAATAACAACTGTAAAACTTAACGAAACACGTTTTGAAAGCTTCTAACCTCACTACCACAGAGACAGACAGACGCACGCACACTATATCACGAGTAACGCCTGTATGCGCCTGCGCACGCAACTTGGGACACGAGTCACGACACGGGTTTACTCAATGAACTGGTGAATTGACGGGATGTTTATTAACTATCATTATTCCAATAATTATATATGAAAATGCATACGCAATTTAAATTTAGGCACTCTATTTTCATATTAATTGATGACAAAGAACAATCAATCATTATTTTGATATGTTTCTGTACTAATTGAAGTTCTTGCTAACTATATCAGAAATTTAGATGCGTATTTGTATTTTGGTAGATGCGTCATGTTACCATAATGTGGTTTGGTCGACGTAAACTGGTTCATCTACTGGTTCTTGTTGATTATTATCTACATATTTTTTTATTGCGATCATGTCATCGTCACAGTTTTAGAAAAGAAGATTTGGTGCGTCCAGACATAACAATATATGGATTTTTTAAAATAAATTCTTCTTTAACCAAAAACAAATATCTATTCAATAGGGTGCAACTGATTCCATTGCCTCCGTCGCGAATAAAGAATAATGAAACGAAACGAAAGTCAGGAAATCTTTTAACACATCGCACTTATTCCACTTATATTATAAATGCGAAAATTTAGAAGTTTTGTTTGTTTCGACGTTGTGTTTCAATCAAACAAAAACTACTGAGCCGTATTGGTATGCAGATGGCTGGAGATCTGGATTAATATTGTGGCTACTTTTTATCCCGATATTCTTGCGAAATCGGGACTTACACGGATATAACAATCAAACTGAATACCTAATTCCCTAAAACGTAAACGAATTAGCACTCTCAAAGTAACGATAACTAAAACAAAAATTATGATGAGACGCTGTAATCAAATCACTTAGGATCGGACGCTAAAAACCCACAAATAAATATGCCATTTATACTCCGGAGTAGAAAAACCTAGATAGATCATCATAAATCAGTAATAGTCTTTTAGCAAGACCAAGTCACACAAAATCTGAGGACTATTTAAATAATTAACAGCTCTTAAACTCAACTCAGCTCATAAACTCCAATACTAAGGCCGTGTTCTCACCATCACCACCAAAGAGAAATTCCTCTTTCAACTCTTTCAAACATACAACGATTATTTTGATAGCTGTGCGACTCTTTCGCGCTATGATTGCTTATGCTTATTTTTAAGATTAGTATTCGGCCGTTAGTTTTTGGCTTGTCAGGCTACAACAGAAGTTATAAAAGCGCAACCTGTTCTTAATTATTGGCCGCTAAGATAGACGTGATGACGGATGGTCGATACTTCTGTCCGATGCTAGTTAACTCCACAATGATAAGTTTTAAAAAGTCCAATCCTTAATTATCAAGTAAACAAATCTGCAAAACCTTATTTCTACCTGCGACGGTATACAAAAATCACTATCTGATCCGATTTTTCTTCGAAGAAAAGCTCTATTTTGGTACTTATATTGGTTTGTAGTAGGCGATGGGTGGTCGACGCGAAATTCGGCGGAGTAGGACCGGTTTGTGGAAGGCTCGGCGGCGGCAACCATTGTGTCTGCCTTCAGCCACACGCGCGCGCTTCATTACCTCAGGACCCTGCCCCTCCCGCCCGTTTCCTTCGACTTGACGTGGGCACAGGCGCCAACACCGCCAGCTCGTTATGTTTCTCGAACATTATGTCCCGATATATCGATATTCACCCTTTTCAATTCACCTACAACGATTTGCTCGACTCAATTTATTCACAGCCTTTATACACGAGGATCTTAGCAAGTTATTATGTCAGATGATAGAATGAATGATAAATATGTAAGTACTTTATGACAACATACTGGACCTTCGTCACATGGAAATGATTATAAAAAAGTAAAAATATATCAAAGATGACAAACAGAGCCGCCTCAGCTAACAAAGAACTGAAGAATATCGTCCACCTAATCTCTTTTTCGTTTGTGGCCTGCCATATTTCATTCTGGCAGCCATTGTCAAGCTTAGCTGGGGTCAGAGGCAAATAGGAGAGTAAACTTTTGTTTTCTTTTTCTTTAGTCAAACTCCAGTAGATGGTTCATCCGAACCTACCGCTGGGTCGGCATTGCCGCCGCTGCTGTCTAAATTCTAATACCTTTTTTGTACCTTTTCATTAAAATATTACTTTGGACTGACAATTCAGTTTTTTACTGCCACCACGATGCGACCGACGGTGGTACCTGTCCGATACAACATTTCATTATGGGTGCATAATATTGTGATGTCATCTTGTTGATAACAAATAAAATTTAATTCGTATCGCTAGCGGGCGAGATATATGACATACTTCTAATACTCGTACAAGTCGCCAGTGTGTTGGTACATTATTTAATGAATTCATCAAGACAAGACATTTACGTTATGTTTATTGGACAATGACGACTTAGCTTTTAGAAGAAATAAAACGCTGATTTTATGCGTCTTACATTCCAAACATTTAATTGTAAAATTTACCCTAGCAGGGATAATAATACGCAAATTTGGCTGAGCAGAAATAGCTCCAGACGAAGTTAAGTTCTGGTTGAGCTTACACCCATTTTATCACGGTTGATTCGGCAAATTTGACGCGACAAATGAACCCAGTGTTACAGACGCTCTCTCAAGACATCGATCTCAATTCAACTCGGCAATTAGACGATGGCAATCTTGTAGGAAATGGCCAATTGACCCCGCAGCGAACTTTGAATTAAACCATTCAAGTAGATAGGTACTACGTACTGATGGAACCACAACGAAACACTCATCTTCAAGAATATTATAATCTAACTATTATGTAGGTAATACTTACCTATGATATATAATGTACTTTGTGGGTAATACCTTTATTTAAAAAAAAAACTTGAGAGGTGTCAAGGGACGCCCGGATGGAACGAAGTTACAAGCAAAAAAAAAATTGTCGTTACAACTTTTGGTCTTATTTTTTTCCGTCTAGCCCCCTTTCGCAACGCGCGATAAGGAACTTCGTTTCAAAAACTCGCGCATGAAGGGTTCCTTACCACTATCACAATTGGGTAAGTACGGATTCCTAAAATGAACCCATCATTAGATGGCGCCAGTGGTATAATACTTCGCGGTATCGTTGCGAAATTAATTACTATTTTTTTATTTTTTTTCTTTTTTATTATAAACTAAATTGGGTTTATTAGGTCAGTAATAAAATTGTTTCTGCCGATTGTACCTACATAAATCCCTTGACGCTTTATCTTTGCAACACCTGTTATTTTGATTATTATGAACATTACATTGGCTTACATTCGTTTTGTACCTAAATCATTCGAAGAACCATAAATGATTTGTTTTGAATCATTTTATAGGTAGCTAGCTAGCTAGGTAGGTGACAAAATAATTTGCAATAATGGCGTTATTACAGCCAAATACAGAAACGCTACTCAAAATTTGAGTTCTAGTCAAACAATTTAAGCATCTCTAAAAGTCAAAAATTTCCATGCAAATTTTGAATTTGGAAGTTGCTCAATTATTAAAGTAGGGCACAAATTTTAAATGGCGTTTCTGTATTCGGCTGTTACGGCCGAACCCAACCCAAAATTTGAGTTCTACTTAAATAATTTAAGCATCCCTAAAATTCCCATATTAATATTGAATTTAGAAGCTGCTCAATTATTTAATTATGGCACAAATTTTAAATGGCGTTTCTGTATTTGGCTGTTACGGCCGACCCCAACTCAAAATTTGAGTTCTACTTAAATAATTTAAGCATCTCTAAAATTCCCATACTATTTTAAAATTTAGAAGCTGCTCAATAATTTAAGTACGCCTCAAATTTTAAATGGCGTTTCTGTATTCGGCTGTTATATTCATAAATCCGAGTAGATTGGTGGTGTTTGTTGTGGCACAACGAGCTAATTCAGCGAACAGAAATAGGTACCTAAACAATGTTCAAAGAAATACTAAAATACATTCCAGTTTACACGCACTTACTATAAAATTAATTTCGTTTTGTCTGCATTCTCTCATGGCCTAGTTTAGAACAAAACTATCATATTATATCACTGGTAACAACAAAAATTACATCAGTCATCTATTAATTATATTATAATAAAACTCAATTTAGCACGAAAGTACAAAGAAATCTCTAGTCTCTGCTATGTTTTGGATCCATTTGGAACACCAAATGATTTTAAAACATAGCAACTAGAATTATTTTCAAAATTATTTTTATTCTAGTATTTCACTACCTATTTACTTATTTCTACTAATATTTTAAAGAGGTAACGTTGGTAACATTTATGTATGTACTAGCTGACCCGGCAAACGTTGCTTTGCCTTATAAATTGTAGATAGTAGCCGATTCTCAGACCTACTGAATACGCATATAAAATTAGGTAAAAATCGGTCTTGCCGTTTCGGAGGAGTACGGTAACTAACATTGTGAGTTGTGACATGGAAATTTTATATAAGAAGAAGAAGATATATTTTCCGAGTAATCTCTGAAACTACTAACCCGATTCCGAAAATTCTTTCAACAATAGAAAGCTGCATTAGTAACATAGGCTACTTTTGATCCCGATATCCCCACGGGATCGAAACCACTGGAGGACCTGAGGAAGCCATACCTAATTTTGCAATTGTTGTAAGACAATATTGGACAAAAAAGTAAATACCACTGATCACTAGATGGCGCTAGTGACAAAAGTGAATCACGCTATCGTTTCGTTTAAAAAAGGCTCCAAATAAATATACTACAAAATGTAGCAAGTATAAGAAGATTTTTCTTCTGTTTTCGCGATGTTGTATTGAAATTAAAGTCTTTTTTCGGTTTGAATCGCATTTTGTTTCTAACTTTTAGCATTGTTACAAGTTACAACGCTCAACGTTTCAGGGTTGCAACACTGAAGAAGGGCCCTGGAAAGATCTTGAAACGTTGAGCGTTGTAACAATGCTAAAAGTGATAAACACCACGCGATTCAAACCGAAAAATGTCTTTAATTTCAAGTATAAGAAGCTAAGAAATAATTTATACTAAAGCAGGTATAGTAGAATTCAAACCGAATCCGTGTAAGCTCTTAATCGCTCGTTTTCTCCTACAACCAGTACAGCACGTATGGTAATGCAACGCCGATGTCGTTTTCCGATTTTCCTGGAAAAACTCGTTGTGAAATACCTGCCCGACCTATCAGGTTTGTTTCACTTCACTAGCTGTTGTTTTACCTCTTACGCTTGTGCAGATAAAGCACCTATTAATTTAGATTAACGACTGTAAACTATGCCAAATACATTTTTTTATGCTAATTGTCTACCCACCGTGCGTGGAGTAATATACAATAAGATTTGCATAATAAGTTAATAACTTAGGTATATAGTTTGTTGGATAATCAAATGGTATTTTGTGTTTCATTGTTTTCGAAAATGTAAGTGTCTTTGTTTGACTTTTGATCTGAAATCAGAAGTGGGATTTCCAAACAAAAAAAAGTGTCCTGAAAGGGTTAAACAATACCTATTCGGTAGGTATATTTTTTACGATAATCTACTCTAATATTATAAGAGGAAAAATTTGTATTTTTGTGTGTCGCATGTTTGTAACGAATAAACTCGAAAATAACTGGACCGATTTAAAAAATTCTTTCAGCTTAAAAAAATACAGAATAAATTAACCAAGTTTAGAATTTTCGTCCATTTTCACGATGCTAATACGAACTCATTCGCGGTCCTATTAAAATAATAGTTCCAATTCCCAAAAGTTGTAGAACAAAATGTGTTCGCCTAGACGTCTAGAACAAGTCCCATTCGACTTATGCTACCGTCCCCGAAAAATGAGTTTAATTTCATGAAGCTAAATTCAAATTCAAGATCATTTTATGCCTTCAGACCAATCTAAATATTACAACTACATGATCGTTAGACATGTCGACTTATAATTTTAATTAGTGTAGTTATTATGATTCTAGTTTACTTTAAGTAAATAACTCGCAGTAATCCACTTGTCCTATACAATTAGTACATGAGGTCAACAGCCAGTGCAGTGCAGCTACTATTTGGAGCGGTGCGACATCCAATTCCAAGAAGTGCGACGGTCGGAGTCTCGAGCCAGCCGATCCGATGCGGTCGCATCGCATCTACATACATGTATGTATAAAACATAGGTAGATAATACCTAACATATATTGCGTGCTTATTAACACGTTTTACTAACGGATGAAATAAGCAAATGATTGCAAATGAAAAAGGTGAAATCTCAAATAAAATTGTGATGTTATGTTTACTATTTATATTTAATGAAACGTTCGTATCTAACAATAACATCATTCATTAGATACAAACTCAACAATGTAAATAAATAGATAAGTTCATTCGTACAAAATGTCATTGGCATACTAACAATAAAACTATAATTAGATATTGTCTTGACTCTTGTCTCTCGTCATAGTAATCTAGACCTGCATATACAATTTAAAGTCCTGACTAATTCATTGACTGACTGAATAACTTAATATAGTTCCAATGTTTTTTTAATACTTTAACCCCCTTTAAAATAATTAAAAAAAATATTTTATTTAATTAATTGGAAAATCTCAAATTAATTAATTTTAAATTAAAATGTTTTCAATGTAAATGGAAAACCGGGTCTTAATCGCGTACTTATTATTATTTTCAATTGTTCATCGAGTACAAGACCATTGTAACATGGTTAAAACGTCGAGGTAAGAAAATAAATAATAATAAGCGATCAAAACCCGGTAAAATGTAACTATGTTAAGGGCCCTATTCTGAAAAACTGAAAATCCATGTCGGGCGCATCGAAAATTGTTGATTATTTCATGACGGAATGTCGTAGAACTTTTTTTTGTGTACAGATTGTAGGCGACATTGTTTCCGATATTTTAGTGCAGTTTCCATACAAATATGTCGAAACGTATTGAAGCCTATCGACATTTTAGCCAAATCAGACATTTTTTGTCTAAAATTTGGATAGGCTTTGCACCAATAGGAGGTTCTTTTCTTAAAACTACACCAAAATGTAGGAAACAATGTCACCTACAATCTGTGCACAAAAAAAAGTTCTACGACATTCCGTCATGAAATAATCAACAATTTTCGATGAGCCCGACAGGGATTTTCAGTTTCAAGGTCGTTGGCGTATATACTCCTCTTAATAAACCGTGTGAATTTGAATGAACTATATTTACGCAAAGCCCTAATAGTGACATGGCATTTGGAGAGTGTGTTCATTGGTGGCCTGGAAGAGATCGCCCTTAGGCGATAGGGCCGCCCATTATGCAACACTAGTTTTAAGTTGTTCTTAGTAATATACTTGTATTTTATATAGTAAAATAAAGCGTTTATCTATCTTCTTTGTCATATGTAGGACCACTAAAAGATTTTTTGTAATTCCCACGGGTTCGGGACTTACGCGGGTGAAACTGTGAGACGCAGCTAGTTAACAACAAAACGCAAAATGATGTATTATCAAACAGCAGTGCAGCACTCAAAGTTCAGTAGGTACCTACAAACTAATGAGCTTTGGCACGGGCTATATGAAACACTAGATGAATACATGCATTCATCAACGAGGAGGAAATTTTTCCTCTTCATAATATTAGTGTAGATGTAGATAGACATCCAAAACCAGAAACAAATATTTATGGTCAGCTAAATACTTTTCCCCGGTGGGAATCGAACCCATCTGCGTTGCAGGGTTTGCCTGACGCGTCACAGAGGTCGTCATATTTATAGCAGGTTTATTAAGATCTTTGTCAAACCTTGCAACAAACTGCAACGGTTTGTTTTAAATTTAACGGTTATGATAATTAAGGCCTCGTAATTGCCACCTTTACCTGCGCCTGCGCTCCGGTTCAAACTCCGAATACGGAGAATAAACCATTCGGCCATTATTTGGCAATCTGATTAAAACAGACTGCTAATAACACATTTTACTAAACAACAAAGAGTTACAACACCCTACACGATATTTAAACCGTTCGAGTTAATTTAAAAACGTAACAAATCTGGTATTAAGACAAGAAATCCAAAACAACATCCTGACAGAGCTGTTGTTAGCGCAAACAAAACGGCCAATTTCCGCCGACAGAAAACGAGTTAGAGACGATCAAAAGCTAATGCGATTGGAGATGAAAACCGTCTAGGGTTTATGATACCCAATGTTTGCGATGCGGGAAATAACAGGTCCGAATGTCCGATATAACCACCGGTCCGGTACGTCTTCAGAACAACTGTGGCGAAGGCGACTAAATTAAAATGGCGGCAGCAGTCAATAAAGGACCTTGTAATTTATAACCTATCGCCGACACAAAATCCGATAAACGATTGAGATTGGGTAACGTATAACTAGATTTCCTGGGACGAACGATCACCGTCGACTTTTTATTACATCTGCTTGCCTAACGAAATGATAATTTTGATGTAACCAACTACTTTTGTGTTATTTGTTCACTATCCAAATTTGTTATAAATGCCTTTGATCCTTAACCTTCGTGCTAGATTTTTTAAAGGATTTGTTTTAACTTTATAAAAAGAAATGGTTTAACATGGTTGTTTTCACTTCAAATATTATTTGAAAACGGGGCATTTACCATCTTTAAATTTGCTTTTTACGGCTTTTTATTTTTCACCAGTTATGCAAAACAAGCAAAAGACAAATGAGCTCCGTAAAAAAAAAACAAATAACACATAGATATCTGGTTTTTAAATAACATTTGTAACATTATGAAACTACAGAATGAAGCACCTAATACCAAAAGCTACCTACTATTTAATTTGCGTCTCATTTGCCCACAGATGATCGAACATCTTTTATTGAACGGCAGTTGATTTGGCAAGACGCCATTTGACTTCATTTCAATTTTCCTCCACACATATCCTACTAACCCATCTGAAGCTTTGAAGAAGATTAGTAAATGCAACCTAGGAGTTTTATCTTTTCTTTTTTCTTTTGATTACTTAAGAGGACAGTCTACCTACCTACTCGTTCTCCATACAAACCTAGTCGACTGTTTCCTCCCTGGATAAAAACATTAGAGCAAATATGTTTATGCCATAAGTCCTATAGCAGCCATGACTATGCTCCTACGTTTTTTTTTTATTTTCTATTTAAGAGGAATAACAACGCCAACGACCTTGAAACTGATAATACCTGTCGGGCTCATCGAAAATTGTTGATTATTTCATGACGGAATGTTGTAGAACTTTTTTTTGTGTATGGATTGTAGGTGACGGTGTAGGTAACCTCCTATTGGTGCAAAGCCTATCCGAATTTTAGACAAAAAATGCCTGTTTTGGCTAAAATGTCGATAGGCTTCAATACGTTTCGACATATTTGTATGGAAACTGCACTAAAATATCGGAAACAATGTCGCCTACAATCCATACACAAAAAAAAGTTCTACGACATTCCGTCATGAAATAATCAACAATTTTCGATGCGCCCGACATGGATTTTGAGTTTAGCAGGTATAGGGCCCTTAAATTAAAAATAAAAACATAAAATGAAAAAAAACAATATTTTTTATAATATTATTATCCAGGGAGGAAACAGGCGACTACGTTTCAAAGATTCAAAGATTCAAAGATATTTATTGCATAATTGTAGGTTACAAAGGATATTAATCTATATTTAAACAGTTCAACCACAATTACCTTCTGAGGTGTACAATATTAATAAAAGATAAATTGATTTACAAGTAAAACTGTTTGTCATCAATCATTCATGTAATAGGTACCTAGTAAGTACCTACCCACATATTCTACACAAACATTTTATTTTATCATGCATTTGACAATGTTACCATACCGAGTCGTGAGTTACAATTAAATTATATTATTAACAAAGGTCATCGTTCCTACATTACGTTTGTAAAGTTTGTATGGAGAAATGAGTAGGTAGACTGTCCCCTTAAGCTGGTTCAATTTGAATAAATCCAAGGCAAATGTTAGATATATCACAATCACTTAATTTACGACTACATAAAGAAATAAGAAGAAGCAAATAACAAAGTTTGAAGGAACTAAATAAATGGTAGTTACCTACTTGAGCAGTACCTACCTGACCTTGGTATTTGCAGAGTTAATGTCAATAAATGTTATCGTCAAGTAAAAGGAAATACCTTAAGTAATCTAAAGACTGGGGCCAACAATGAACACTTATTGACTCAGCTTCGGAATGTACAAGATAACGTTGTTATGTCAAATGGTTCGGGTAAAATGACTTCACTTTGTCGGACCTACAGGTACGTTTTACTGGTTATACATTTGAATTGTCCATTTCGCATCAACATATTAATCATCATCATTAACTTATATGGACCTATTTTGTAGTAATACAAGTAAATCTTTTCTTGTAAAAGATCAAAAAAGCTTCATCTTCAGCACGACACAATGCTTTCTGTGTGTGAGATAAAAACACTTATTTCTAAACTAATTAGCATTTAAATATTGATTTTTGGTCTAACCCTATCTCCAGACTTTAGACCTGAAATTCCTAAATGTCTAAAATTTCAAGCAATGTTTCCATTAAAACTTTTCAAGCAAGCTTTGCTCCAAAATTGGGTAATCGTAATATCGGACATATAGAATACCAATTGCCATTTAGAGTATTAATTCTAAATCACATCATGGATGGCTGTGGTTTAAGCATTCAGCAGGTATTAAAATTAGATAACAGCTAGTACTTTCACTGATCGATGCTGTCTCACTTTCCCCGCTTCGGCCTACAAATGTCGATTCGATTGTTGCGCAACTTTTCGCAGACATTCTAGACCCTCGCAATATCTCATATTTATTAATTTGAGCGTCAGTATTCTGATGACAATAGCGTTACCACTCTCAGAAGTTAATTTATCTACCTCATGGCACAATTCTCACAAACAATTTCGTTTAAAATTAACAATTTATTCACGCCTCGAACTGTTCCTATCTCGAGGAATTTTTCAAATTCTTCATTTTTAACACTGATCGGTATGCTGACCGTGAAAATTTCTATCAGAAGTTTAGGTTCCACAAATTAATTTGTACCAATTAGCGGTTTTACCTAAAATTCTAAAGCGAATAAGACATGAATTGGACATTTAACTCAATATCGAATAGAGCTAAGAGTGTTATACTGTGAAGCAATAAAACGTGCCCTATCTTTTACAAAGCAAAACGTTTCTCTGACAATAAATCCAGTTTCAAAGACAGATTATTGGCATAAATTCAAGAATTTAAACGGGAAAATATTTATTTCACTAATGACGACATGCAACATGTCTATGATTTCCCATCAAACGGCAATGTAAATAAATAAAAAGCTTTCTCTAGGACAAACTGAATTAAATCCGCTACGGAAGCGTGTACTTAGCTAAGTCATAAATGAAAGTGAACATAAAATTTAACAGAAAATGTATGAGATTAATTGCGACAGTCGTCCAACACATCGAGATAGCTCCGCATCGTCCCAGATTCTCTGAGCCTGCTTCCTTAGTAACGCAGACACGAAACAACTCTAGATTTCCAACCGTTATAGGTGTAACTAGAATACATCCGGTAAGATCTACGTAGGTAGTAGGGTTGCAAACCGTACTATAATATATAGTATTGTACTATATTTCAGCTCAGCGTACTATATATTTTTGAAAGCACATATAGTACGCAAAAATACTATATTTCTGGCATAATTTGTAAAAAGTTGTTTCTTTTATAAATTCCTCCTCTCTGCATTTACAGAGGACTGTTTTCTACGAGTATGTAGAGGGAAAAAAAGAAAAGCCATAAAAAAGGTGCTCATAATTTAAAGATTGAATGTCGGGAACATTTTTTTTTATATTCAAGGAAGAAAGAGTATTTGAAAGTGAGAAAAAAGGTTAAGTGCAAAAAATACATATTTTTTCGAAATATTCTACAAAACACCGCTCTAATTATTGTACTATATTTTTTTGGGTCGTACTATATTTTTTAGCCACAAATACTATATTTTTCGAAAAAACTGTTGGCAACCCTAGTAGGTAGGTATATGACGAGAAGCTTGCGCCCGCGCCGGCTGTTTGACTTCATTGCATTTTTACCGGATCTCTATGATTGTAAATGGCATGGCATTGCCTAATTTAGGTTTTTTTTCGGTTGAGTTCATAAATAATTCCTTCCAAGATAATTAGAAACTAATTCTTAAAATCATTAATTAGAAAGAACATGAAACCAATCAGAATGACATCATAAAAACCGCCAAATCAGGCCAATCGAGGTAAGTAACCTTTATCGATAATTTACCGTTAAGTACATCCAAACAAGGAAATCTGCAAGAAAACTAACCTAAACAAAAAAAATAACTGAAACGGGTCTGTCATTTATACTTTCCCTGACCCTTTTAACTTCACTGACCCTTTCCGTCCGCAGGTTACCTGGAAGAAATCGTATTAGCGGTAAGGTCGCCTATTTGTACAATACGTTTTACTTTTAGCTTTCTGTGTATTTGTATTATTTACTTTGATGTACCCACCTAGGTATACTAATTGTAATTGTTTGCTGTGCAAATAAAGCATTTATCTCCCTATCTATCTATCTATCTATCTACATTCACTTACGAAACATACTTAGTGAAAATAACTATAAATAAAATAAATAATCTTAGAATAAAGGTAGAGAAATCAATTGAGAACGCGCGAGCGGCGCAGGCGCAGGCCAATGAACATTGACAGGTGTCCGCGACCAATCTCAGCTCAGAACATCTCTCCAACACAAAGTTATGGTTTACATCCTTTTTAAATCGACTTTTTTACATCACACTAGATTCTAGACGACATGGACACTTATAAAAAGCCATTACTCGTAGCTAGCGACGAATGTTTATAACGGTTAGGTACCAGTTGAATTTATTTCTAGTGATGATACGAGAACGTGAGTTAGTTATTTTATATGTGACTCGATTAAATTAATATCGTGGTCGGTATTTGTTGGTACATAGTAAGTTTTAAATGTCTGTATTTACTTCCGATTTAACAAAGTGGGTGTTTTATAGGATGCTATTATGTAAATATCCCTTGTTCCTCGATCTGGATTATTTTTAATAGAATTGTGACTTATACATTTTATTATCAGTAGTAGGTAATTGCAACTGGCTTACTCGTTAACAACCCAGTTGCAATTAGGTACTGGTGAAATATCGAACTCCGTAAAAAGCAAATTAAAACATATCGTAAATAGCCTGTTTTTAAATCATATTTGTAGTTAAAACAACCATTTCACAACAATCGTTTTGACTACATTATTTCAAACATAAATTAGCCTTACTAATAAACGTGGAATAGGGTTGGAGTAACGGCTGCTATCGAAGCTACCGCTTTTCCTGCGGGATAGCGATCGGGAACGTGTCGGATGGGTTAGGGGATGTAAAAGGGGGTTGTATAAACTGGTTTTTGTAAAAATTGGTTGTACATTTCCTAATAAAATTCGTCATAAACAATCGATTTTTTGCCATACAAATTATCGGTCACCCATCCAAGTAATGACTGAAAGCGTTGCTTAACCCGCACGACCATTCAAGAATTTCAAATTAACATTAGTGCTTACCTAGCACTACATTGCACTAAGTTTTCAAGTTCCTATTGTTATTCTAGAGATGGGCCCAAACGTTCCTTGGGCTCATTTAGTTGCTGTAACTGATTGTGACTAATTCATTAAGTAAAGTGCATTCTGCGGCATACAAATGTCCTTCCTGGCGTGAACACAGTCATAACTTTCTAAAACTGTACAGTAGTACAGTAGTCAACCTTCGAGATCAGTAAGCTTTGCTTCTTTTATTACCAAGCCTAGTCTAAGATAAATCTATACTAATATTATAAAGCTGAAGAGTTTGTTTATTTGTTTGACGCGCTATTCTCAGGAACCGCTGGTCCTGAAAAACTCTTTCAGCAGTAGAAAGCTACATTATCAAAGAGTAACTTAGGCTACTTTTGATCCCAATATTCCAACGGGATCGGGACTTACGCGAGTGAAACCACAGGACGCAGCTAGTCATTGTATAAATGGTTTATCGGGAGATTTTATCCATTTTTAGGGAGAGGTTCTTAGGGTTATTTTAAGGGCCAAAGGGTACATGCGAGACTGGCGATTCAAAACGATCTGCCAATATCTTATTGAATAAACATATTTTGAGTTTTGACTCTGTTACTAAGACTCCACTATCAGTCTACCTGTCTGTGACGCTGTATCTCATGTACTGTGATAGTTGGACAGTTGACATTTTCATAGTTATGATGTATTTCTGTTGCCGATATAATAACAAAAATATAATAATTCTTGTCAAGCGATTGACAAAAGGTAAAAAGACGGAAGTGGAACTTTCTCCACAGCCGTTTTTTCTGTTCACCCGTCTGAATTAGTGGCTGCACTGGCCTGTTTGACCTCAGTTTAACCTTGCGTGCTAACATGTGTGAAAAATCTAGTAACTCGCAGTCATTCGCCTATCATAGGCATAAAAACAAGGCACAATTTCACCAGTTGAAGTTTTAATGTATAAGTAAACCAAATGGCGCCAATTGGTAGTTTATTTACAACACAAGGAAAAATTGGCATCCAGCCCAGAGATCTGCTCGTGTTGATATTGGTGTAATCTGAATATGTATTTTGAAATCTGATTTTGATAAACAGGTTTAGGGTTAACCAATTTAGGAACGTACCTAGGCGGACTCGCGTCAGGCTTAGTCAAAACTTAACTCCCAGGAATTGCTAATATAATACGGTGTAATATTATAATTACGAAAGTTTAGTCGTTTGTTTGTTTGGTTGGATTGTTAAGCGATGGAATTTGGTATGCAGATAGCTGGATTACTTTCTGTCTCAAAATCGAAAGGTGTTATTATTATTAGAACTATGGATCGAGATTATTAAAACAATGATTATCTACAACGCGATTTAGATCCGTAGTCTAATAATAATGATGGACGGAAATCGTGTAAGTTTAATAAGTGTATCTCTAAAACAAAGTGGGTCGTTCTCGTTCGGCACAAGACATGTGCCGATCCCGAGGCAATATCGAGATTAGAGCCACGTTTTATCAAAATCGGTCGAGTTCCCAGCTACAACCAAACCGCAGATCACTGCGAGTAAACAGCTTTATTTTGATGATTTGTAAGTATTTATAAGATGTCGTTGATCGATTAGAATACATCTCAGTTGGATCGGAAGCTCTAATACGGCCTCGACATAGATTCATTTACACCGTTCGAGACCTAATTATGTGCACGGACCTCTGTTGGAACTCTGATAGGAATCGCTTGGTTAGCCGGACAATTGAACCGGTAGAAACGCACCTTGGCTCAGCGCACCCTTTGCTTAGTGGCCATGGGAAGTTTAATACTTTTAAAAATATAAATTTTAAAGATTTTTATCCTATTCTTGCAAAATTTCTCAACATAAAGAACAGTCAAGTGGTTGAACCACTGCTTTTTTTTACAAGTGGGGTTTTTTACCCACTTGAGAGAGGGTTACATTGGAGGGAGGTGCATTTTGTACCATGGAAACCAATGTTATTATGGTCTATTATAATTATTTTTAATCGTTTTCTACTGAATTGTCAACTGTTTTTGTCCTACTAGCAAATAAACTTTTTAAATCTACACGATTTGTACTCATACCTACTCGTATTTAAATGTTTCCCGGGTTTTATTCGCGTATTGTTATTTTTTAATTATCTTATCTCGACGTTTCGACTATATTACAATAGTCTTCGTCGCGACAAGATTCACGCAAAATAATACGCGAATAAAATCCGGGGAAAATGTAATTATTGAACCTATATTTCAGGGCACAAAAGGTTTTAGTAGAGGTAAGTCATTTCTGACATCAGAACACAAAAAACTGTAACCAGCTATTCTCTAAGAAAAAACTACATGGATTTGATCTAAAAACTACATAGGTAGATCGTAGACGCCACTCCAGTCAACTTTTCCAAAAGTATGCAGGGGACCCAGTGTAAGTGCATTGTTTTGTTTACATACGAATCGTGCCTTATCCTGGCGCATACTAGATAGGCACCTTCAACAACGGAAGGCAGTACAATTTGTTAGCAGTTACACGAATGAGTCAGATGTTATCGACGAGTGATTGTTGGACACGCTTGCTGATATGCCTGCCGCTGATAAGGGTCGTTAAATCTCTTAGGAATTATTAGCAACGGTGTGTTAGTTTTTTGAGTTTTTTTGGAGATTTGGTTTTAAGTGGAAAAGGGTTTTTTATCCCAATGTTGGGGATTAGAAATTAAGACGGCAGTCGCTCCCGTAAAAGTTGAAATAAGCCAAATCTATCATGGAAAATTTGGAGACGAGAAAGTAGTAAAGCGGACCCCTGGCTCTCGAGAGCGATGCAACCGGGAACATCGCTCGGATGATGATGATGTTGGGGATTAGAAATTTAGATCATACATAACTGAAATCACTGGTGTAGCTAGTACACCTACAGTACCTAATGTAGTAAGCTACCTACACGTGTTTTAGAAACTTAAAATATAGTTACCTATAAAATTAAGGTCTTTTTTTACCCGACTTTGTGACGCCAAGATTATAGGTCAGCGTTTGACCACTGTCACACCTGATGGTAAGAAGATGAAGCTGAACCACGTTTACTCGCGATTTAAAGACCTCCTTAAATAATCCTAATCTTTTCTTTAATTGGGCACTAAGGATTATCCTGATTAATTGTTAACTGCTCAGGTATACTTATACCGATATCTTTCAATTATTTTTAAGTAGGTAGGTAGGTAGTACGTCAACTAGGAAATGGAATCGCATAATTATCTACTTCTTTTAGCTGGTTTTTCCTTCAATATCTTAATCTACTTAAAATTCTAAAATCATCTAACTACAACAGAACTGACCTGTGTAAACTGCGAAGATATCTTGGTGTGGTCCTCTTGATAGACCTTCCTTGACTTCCTCCGTTCCACCATGAGCGTGGTGAGGCGGTCTAAGGCCCGAGATTCCAGGGCCTCGGCGTTGGCCTTGATGAGGCGGCTTGTGTTCTCCCATTCCTCGGTCATGGTGCGCCATGCTGAGGCTATGACCGACCCTGGGGTGTTGAAAACCAGATACTTACATAAGTAAATAGTTTTTGTGCCGAAATACAAGTAAATTATTGGCAGATTAGTTATCTAATTAGATATTTTGCAAATAGATTTTTATTTGAAAGCTCAATAGAGAAAATTGATGGGAAGGCATAATCTTGCATTTGCGCCAAAGTTTATCCCGAAATCCATTTGGAAATCCACTAATATTAAAATGCGAAAATTTAAAATTAACAGAAATGGCTGAACGGATTTGGCTAACGTTTTGCACATACCTACCAAGATAGTTTATAACTTGGATGGATGGACTCATTTATGATAGTTGTTATCCTGATATTACTGCGGGACCTGGAATAACGTGGGTAAAACAGGGGAAACTGCTAGTACTTTTTAAATTTTCATGACTAGTAACTTTTGGGAAATTCTTCTTACGAGATAGAAAAGGGGGCGATAGATTGTAGAAGCAATTGCGTAACTGGTAAATCGAAAAATAAAGACAATTAACCCTCGAGTCAAGTCTGTGAAAGTGGATCTGGCTGGGTACATCAGTTATGTAGGTACACTTAGGTACCTAAATCTAGTTCTTGCTAAACCTAAAAGCGAGTAGATGTTACCGTTAAGTTCCTCGCATTTATCCATCTTCTGACCCTGTGCGGCGGCAGCGGACAGAGCGAGAGCGTACTCCCGGTCGCTCTTCATCTTGACCTGGAGACTCCGCTTCATGGCTTCCATGAGCCGGAGCTCCGCGTCCTGCCGCGCCAGCAGCGCCTCGTGCGCCGTCCGCGTACCGTTCGACGCATACCCCATTATAATATAAACAACCCACGACTCGAACACTCTCACAAAAGTAAACACAACACAAATCACATCGTCGACGGCTACCTACAGGAGGTGCTCGGTTATCGCGTCCCGTCTACGAAGTACGAATACGTATTTATTTATTACGACCGAGTCAAAATAATGAAGGTAAC
Source organism: Idaea biselata (assembly GCA_958496205.1). Lineage (NCBI taxonomy): Eukaryota > Metazoa > Arthropoda > Insecta > Lepidoptera > Geometridae > Idaea > Idaea biselata. Next base: position 800,197 of record OY292400.1, on the reverse strand, counting down.
AGAATGTGTGCGCGGGCGTGGGCGGCAGTTAGGTGCGCGCGTCCACACGGCAACAGCGATCGACGTGAATGCCATCTAGCGCGCGCGGTGACGGTGCCGCCGCGGCCGCCGTCTCGCCTCGCGAGTCCTCTTCCCTCTTGCTTGCCTAGCCCACTCACTCGAGTCGACGATACGACGCCAACTCTAGGCCCTCTGTCTGTCCTGTACTCTGCACCTTTTTACCCTTTGTCTGACATTGCACCAATTGTTAACGAAAATGGTCCTGATTTAAATCAGAACCATTTTCGTATTTGACCGTGATGTGTTACAGTCACAGACCACTAAGAAGATACTGATACTACCTACGGTTACAGTTAAGTAGCATAGCTTTAAGTAAAAACATGAAAATTACCCATGTTATTCAACTATTGTAACAACCAAACAACCAGTATAATGGCAAATAGGTAGAATTAACGATATGTGGCAATTTCATGTGGGTAGGTACGGTAGGTAGGAGGACCTCACATCACTCCTGAATTTAAAAAATGGCGGCAGGAAAAACTAACAATTTTAATTTCATAGATATTTCGTATTTTTTTAGTAGAGGGGAAAGCAAAAATAAATAAGTTTATGCAGTCATCATCAACACTCTCCAAAATACTCTATCCAAATTCTAATTCCAACTCAATATAATATTATACATACCTATAATAAGGTGGCCTTAGCGTACATGTACGCTAAAAATACTACTAATATTATAGAGACTAAAAACAAGAAACTTCATTTGGTTCAAATAATGGCTTGACACGATTTGTGTAATTGAATATTAATTTCAGGCCGCTCTGCAATACTTCTAGCTCTAAATTCCAGCACTATAAAGTTTTTGCACATCTACCTCCATCCCCAGTAAATTTCTTCTATCGCTCGGGCTGCTCGATTCTCGGTCGCAAATCAACGCGAATAATTTTATTATTTTACAATCTATAAGTACAGTTTCCAGCCCAGATACAAAGTGTGTTTGTGATTTCGTGTTATATGTGTCGATTACGAGTGAATTCACGTATATTTAACTGTTTTATCGCCGTCGTGCACGGGAAGGACGTTTGGCCTCAGATTCCCCTCACTCATCCCACACTTAGCCACATTCAAGCATCATAGAGATTGTATATTTGTTATTCGTAAAGAAATCCAATTATTCAGACTCGGCTAAATATTTCCTAAACATAACCCTCCTTCGGCAGTCGGGTAAAAATACACGTTGGATCTGTCGGATGGAATACCAAGGTCCGTGCAAGATCCACCATAGTCCGTTGCCTGCCCGCTTGGAGAAAGAAAACGAGAAAATCATCGCATGTCACCCGCCAAAAAGCAGGCATAGACAATTTTGTAGGATTGCCAAGTGGTCAATTAAATTTCTACCATATTTGTATTTTATGCGCAAGAAAAACTTCAAATTTAAATTACTTATCACGATATAATTAATAGAATGATTTAAAATGCCTTGTTAATGCAGGTCACAAGATAATTAGGTAGTCTTTGACCATTACCTGTTAAATTTGTTTGTTTAAATTCGTTTACCAATGCCTAGTAATTACCAAAAAAATTAAACCAGTTACAGTTATTATTTTTATTGTAGCAGGCTCTTTCATTCCGTCTCTTATTATTATTATAATAATCGTTCATCAAACACAAAGGTTTTTTAGCGTGGAGGGGTTGTGGGTGTTCACTTATTGTTCATTTTGTGGTGACGAAATATGAATTTATACCTGCACGAGCCTTCGTGCAGGGAAGTGCTTGGACCACTTCGTGTAGTTGTTTTGGATTTTAAAGCGCTGCTAAAAGTAGACGCTCTGTCGAAATAGGTAATTTGGACTCTTTTCTACATAAAAAATATTTATTTTGTGCTTGTGAATTAAAGTTTTTTTACGAATATTATTTTAACCCCAAGTAATTTTTTTCTACCATAATCTGTGCTAATTATTTTCAGTGGTATCAAAAGGAGTAATTTATTTCCTGTCAGTGGCATCCCTGACCCCAGCCATAGAATATGGCTGCTACAGGTTAGTTTCTTTAATTTTGTCACATGAAAAATCATTAAAATTTCTGATATTTGGTGCTATAAATAGAAATATAACACTTTATTTTGTTTGCTCATGTTATGTTAATGTGTCGCGGTTTTTTTATGCTGTATTTTATTACCTAATAATGTTAACGTGTCATCATTTCACCCTTGCGGACGTTTGGATTTACCGCGTGGCCACATTTTTAGCCTTTTTATATCCATAATTTTCGGTTTAGTTGAGCAAAATAGGTTATGACAACGTTAGTTAGCTTTTGGAATACATAGAGATAGATTAAAGCGTACCAGCTGTTAGGCCAATGTTAATTAATAGTGTCTGTGTTCTGCGGATAACCGCTTTCCAAAATCGGAGTGTAGGTCGTTCACTGGTGTGCGTCATCGTTATTCATTAACTCCTCGCTCTTGTGACTCTCTTCCGTCGCCAGTGTAAACTTAGGTGTGGTATTTTCTGTGCTACAGGCAAGAAATCAAAAAAAGCAAAATGGATCAAGGCAAATTTAACAGACATCATCGCGGAGCCGACGACGATGCCCACATCCAACAACTGGGCAGCCTCCGTAGATGAAGACAGTAAGTACATCAACACATTTATTAAAAACTACCACAAGTCAGTAAATGCCTTGGATCCTGTGATGAAATAGTAGGGTAAAGGCATGTCAATGTTAATCTCGTATTGGGGGTGCACCTACAGAGCGCTCGTCGTTCCTGTCACCCCGGGAAGGTCTGAGGAAAGGTCGTTAATGTGTTGTTTAAACACATTCTAGCCGGATGTTTCCCTCAACGGGAAAGCAGGGGAACCAGAAATGCCAGTCCGGGGCTCAGCTGGGGACCTCCGGCCGTGTTGGCTGGAGCGAGGCGTGAGTCCCGTCGCTGTTGGAACCTCCTGTGACCAGCTGTTTTAGTACAATTTACGAGATGACTGCCGTCACAACTCAATTCAGACTAGTCTTTCATTGACACGCTCCCTGAGTGTTCTGAGGATCTGTTTTATTGTAAGCTGCAATGGTTTATGTTGATTACATTATTATTCATTAATTATCAAAACAATAATTACTTTCAAGATAGTGCCTATAATATTTTTTATTATCTTAATTATTCATAACTAAACTGAAAAGTTTCATTGACTGAGTCTAAACAAAAAATACTTAGATTTAAGTCTTGGTCATTTTGCCTAAAGAACTTTATACATTACCCTAACCACTTTACTTGTGTCTGCTGTTGCTCCATGTGGCATGAAAACATGACAGGCCAGTAAGAATGGATTTACTGTTCACACAATGTTGTTTTACTGAATTGTCTTCAAGTCAATAATTCTGTACAACAACATGTCAATAGAGTATTATTATACTTGAAACATAAGGTATTTACCACACTCTAACATATTTATTAAAATAACAAAAACACGGCAGATAAGAAAGGTTTATGTACATAATTTTTCCTTCAGAACAGTCATAGTACAATAAAACTCATTAAAAAACCAAATGCAAATCAAGAAATTCTTCCTTAATGTATATATATGTGGACAGTTTCAAATATAAATGATTGATTATGTCCGTGCGTCAGCTGAAAACTATGGATATGGTGCTCGCAACTGGACCCCGGTGGTGCTACCGTCGGCTTCGCGCGCCGCGCGCGGCGGCATGGCGGTCGACGACGAGTCCATCCCGCGGCGCCCGCCCTACATCGCACACATATCTAACCTGCCCTATGATGTTGATGAGAGCGCTATCTCTGAACTCTTCACTGGACTTAAGGTAACTATCATTTAGTCATCATTATCTGAGCCATGTTCCCTGTTGCATCCCTCTCGGGAGTCTGCTTTCCTGCTCTAACGTCTCCAAATCGCACGATCTTCAGTATCCTGTGTAGTGAGGCCATTTGCACATGTGTCAGCCCTTACAACGTTAGGCCAGTACTTCTTGGGTTTTTCCAATTTTTCAATAAAGGTAAACCAATAAACATTTGTGCCCAATGGTGATAATGGTATGGAACCCTTCATGAGCGAATCCGACTAGACTTGGTCGGTTTCTAGTGTTAAACAGTCATAATGATTAGGGAGACAACTGTTGTTGCATTATTTCATTTGTCATTTTGTTGTCTCAAAACACCTTTGTGCTGGTAAACTACTATTGCTAAAGTTATCTTAATTTCTCTACACAAACCAGTAATTAAATAAGAATGTTATAGTAATTCTAAATATAATTAAACAATGTAATTAACTAATTATCCTAACGAGATTGTTATGATTGTTATTTGATAATGATAATGACCAAACAAATATTTGCAAGAGAAAGTACAAGGTATCTCTGCTCGAATTGTAGTTTGATGAGAATTGAAATCACTACTGCTTTATGGAGTTCAAACTCATGCACGAATCTCTCAGAATTGGCAAGATTGGTTGGTGTTCTGTAATTATAATTACCAATGCATACAAATACAAGAAGCATTTTGTTAATCAACAGAAATATTCCGTCTTATTTCCTCGTTGTTTGACAAAAAGAAACGAAATAATTATGATTATCGATGCTGAATATGACTCTACCAATCTGTTTCTGTCAATCTACTGTTTTCGCGATTTGGTATTGAAATTAAAGACATTTAACGTCCATCCTGAAGAAGAGGGACCTGTAAAAGTCCCCAAAAACAATGCTAAAAGTAATAAACACCATGCGATTCAACGGAAAAATTTATTTAATTTCCACCAATCTTGTTAAATAAATAATGACTATTGTCATAACTACCACTATCACTATGGTAAGAGATGAATTGATATGTCATCTCCATCACATCGCTTACCAATAACCGTGGTTGTCTATAGTTTATTTAAAAAATGGCAGTGAGAAGACAGTTAGGGTACCTAATCAATAACATAAATAAATAATTTGTCAACAGATTACCAACTTGAGACTGCCGCGGGAAGGCGAACGCCTCAAGGGATTCGGATATGTGGACTTTGAAGACAGGGAGAGCCTTGTCAGTGCTATGAATATACCAGATCTGGTGAGTACATTAAGGTATATCTATAGAATACGCGGTTTCACCCGAGTAAGTCCTAAAGAAATCTTTTTCTCTAGCACCTCTGTGCTGCGTGATGATTCTTCTTAATGTTTTGCGCCTGAGATCATTAGAAAGTCTAGATAGAGGAAAGAACGCAATTTCATGTGCACTCTCTTAATTATCCTCACTTCATTTCGCTCTGTTTGGAGTAAAGTTCATTATTTTCACAAATTATTGTATAAAGAATTTACAAACGCATTCCAGCAATAGCAAAAATACCATACTGCTGTAGAAATATCACGAAGGATAAAATAAATACCATGTTTAATTTCTTTTGTTTAACAACTTACTAACTGCAATTGTTTTCATAACTCGTCCCTAAAACTGCTGTTCTTTTGTTTCTCAGACCCTTTTGTTGTTACTTTCAATTTGTAAAAGAAATGACCACATGCTATTTATTTTTGTTGTGATGTTTCTAGTTTTCTAGGGAGCAAAGCATGGTATTTTTGACAAATTTGCAAATTATTTTGAATATCACAACTCAATCTCAATTCTTATGTCCCACGTGCATCTTCTATACTTACATAGGTATAAAATTTAATATTCTGACTGAACTATATATCAACGCAGGCCAAACCGCGCGCTGGTCCTAGGGGCATGAAATTTGGAGAGTATGTTCTGTCATGTGTAGGCTTCCACTAAGAAAGGACTCTGTTCTATATTTTTTATTATATACCGAAATCAATTTCAAGCAAGTAAAGAATGTAGGAATAAACATATATACTAAACTATCGTAAAACTGGCTCTGAAATAGCTAAAATAACGTTATATTCTTATCTTAAAAATGTACAGCGTTAATGGAAATGGTTACCTATTCCTAATCCTTCATTATCGTAAATTTTACACGCTCGATATTTATCGAGAAGCAATATCCCTAAACACTAATAATTTATTATATAGGTACTACCACTTTCACGTCAAACGCTGTAAGTACTATAATATACCATGCATGCAATTTAATCTATATCTATAAAATGTTTTGTCCCGACTGACTGATAGATCAACGCACGCCCTAAATCGCTGATAGTAGAGATGAAATTTGGGGAGTGTGTTCTTTAAATGATGTAGGCATTCGAAATTCCCAGGGGAAACCGCGGGTCACAGCTGCAGTATATCATAATCCTGGATTCGATCTATATAAATATCGATCGAGTACCTTTCGCCTATGAAACGAAATGATTACCTGAGATGACAATTTTGTCAAAACAATGACGTTTTTGAAAATGCTTGGGACCGACTGTTCAACAAAATATACAAATTGTTCTAAGAAACATCGCAAAATGTCCCTTTAACTAGGAACCCTCGGTGACAAAGGGTGTTTTCTAAGACCTTTCCCTGTTTTTTGTAGACAATAAGCGGCAGAAGAATCAGAATAGAGGTCTCTACACACGACAATGACCGGCGCGGCGGCATGGGCAGGAGCGGCCGCTCCGACCGGGAGAGGTAACTATCTATTGTTTAACTAAACAGGGGTGCTAACGTTCTCTGCCAGGTAGAAGATATTGTATTTGTCAAATTATTACCGTTATTTCGTAACTAAGCTGAGGGTTTAAGTTGTATTCGACACACAATGCTTATGGTATCTGGTATTTCTACTACTATTATTAGAATGCAAAAGTAACTTTTGCCTGTTTGTTACTTCCGACCAGTTTTAATGAATTTTGATTTGCCCATCCATCCAAAACCACTTTAGAAAAAGACCTTAGCTCCTTTTGAATCTGATTGCGATTTCGGACTTGG